>CM076579.1:625484398-625762482 GCA_034641835.2 Pinus albicaulis
GCAGGATCTAACATGCAGGAAATAAATGTGCTCAAAAGAAAATTGGAAAATTCATTTTCAATGAAGGATTGGGGAGCTGGAAAGAAAATCCTTGGTATGAGGATAACTAGAGATAGGAAAAATCGTAAATTAACACTGTCTCGGAATGAGTACATAGGGAAGGTGTTGAAAAGATTTAATATGCAGAGTGAAAAACCAGTTAGTACACCTTTTGCTAGCCATTTCAAACTTAGTAAGGAGATGTGCCCAAAGACCCAAGAATACATGGATTATATGTCTAAAGTTCCATATGCATCAGAATTTGGGAGCTTAATGTATGCAATGGTCTGCACAAGGCCTGATATTGCACATGCAGTGGGAGTTGTAAGCAGGTACATGAATAATCAAGGAAACGAACATTGGATGGCAGTAAAATAGATTCTCAGATATTTGAGAGGTACCACAAATCAAGCATTATGCTTTGGTGGTTCAAACATTGCTCTACAGGGATATGTTGATACAGTTATGGCAGGTGATAGAGATAACAGGAAGAGCACTACAGGATATGTATTTACTGTAGGTGGAACAACTGTCAGTTGGGTTTCAAAAATCCAAAGTGTTGTTGCACTTTCAACAACAGAAGCAGAGTATGTTGCTGCTACAGAGGCTAGTAAAGAAATGATTTGGTTACAAAGGTTTGTGGATGAATTGGGTAAGAAGCATGATATGGGCACACTATACAATGATAGACAAAGTGCTATTCATCTTGCAAAGAACTCAACATTTAATTCCAGGACTAAACACATACATCTCATGTACCACTTCATATGGTCAGTATTGGAAGATGGAGAGTTGAAGCTGGAAAAGATACACACTAGCCAGAATCCTGCAGATATGTTAACAAAATTTGTAACAAGGGAGAAAATGAGAATGTGCTCAGTTTCAATTGGTCTTCAAGGATGACGATGAATATGAGAAACAACCAAGTCCAAAGAGGAGTCATTGTCCAACAAATGAAGAAGCTGTGGAGTTGCTACAATTAGTCTCCAAGTCGGAGACTGTTGGGTGTGGAGCCTGATTATCTTGTTTAATTTGTATCACAACATTCGACCCTTGTACCTTAAAAGGGGCGGCAATGCCGCCTGTAATTAATCACTGCCGTGGGGGGTCTAGGGGGGGCGGCAGCGCTTTTTGGAGCCCCCCTTGGTAGGGGTTTTCGGGGGTAGTGCGCCCAAAGCTAAAAATAGATGTAAAATTGCCTTGTGAAAGTATAGTAATTTCTAGTCAATCTAGGCCGTCGATTAGGAAAATGATCTGACGGTAGAAGTTATGTTTAGATTAGGGTTTTTTTCTCTAGAAGGCGACCCCTCGCTTTTATGAGGGCATTGTATTGCAGCTGTGCATTGTGTGTGTATTCTCGGAGCGAGAAATAGAAAGGGAGATTGTGAGAGAGAACAGAGGATATTACAACGGATTTGCTGTAGGTTTTGTCTCTTCATTTTTGCTGCATAATAAAAAGGAAGGACTGGATTTTCGGGGTGGACATAGCCCAGACTGGGTGAACCACGTATATATGTGTATCTCTGGTTTTATGTGTTTTTGTGTGCTTGTATTTTCCGCATATTTTATGTGTTGCATTGCTCCATAATATATAATTTTCTAACATGAGCTATTCCTGAATTTGTTGTACTCCTACTGAAGTATCTTCTTTGGGTGCAGCTTCTAGTTTCATAGTGACTTCCACAAATTTTTCCTATGACTCAAAGTTTTGGTGACTCATTGGCGTACGCAGGTGGGGTAAAAACATAGTGATGAACCATTCTATATGTTGTCTATCATCATACTCAAATCCTCCTTACCTGATTACTTTCTTCAGTTCTTGATCAGCCTCCCATACAGACTCAGACGCTCCTTGCTTGAAGTCCTTCACTTCTACTACCAACTGAGACTAATATTTTGGCTTTTGGAATTTTTTCTTCAGAGCGTCCTTAATATCTTGAATAGATGCACTCCCATTCTAAGAGATGTATCGCATATACCAGTCCAATGCTCTTTCATTGAACGCCAAGGATAGTTGTGCCCTCTTCACTGTATCATTTTTCACATTTTGCACAATCTATACGGAATCTACAAAAAACCAAAATCGGTCCATATCCTCATCCCCTACCCCCTTGAAGGTATGGAGTTTCAGGTGTGCAGCCATATCACTGTCTGGAAGAGGTGTTAGTATGGGTGAGTTCTTTGCTTTGTGAAATCTGGACAATGGCATAGCCAAGGGTTCTTACGCAGCCCTCTCTCGCAAAGGGTTATAGGAAGAGCTTTCCCTGTCAAGGTTGGTCCGATAGTATTTACCACTACGCGTCGTGCTCTCGTCTGGATCCGAGGTCATTAAGTCAGTATGAATACACAAAATACTCTTCTCACACAATAATATCTTAATCAGCAAAGGCAATGTCTTCAGAAACTTACCCCAGAACCCTTTAAAGAATCTCTGCTCGGCCTCAAAGTAGGAGACAAATTGATCAGTGGAAAATTCTGTCACAAATCCTCCTAGCACACTATGCACCCATTGATCCACCGTGTGAGTGATGGTATTATCAATCCTTTCCAGCTGTTGGATTAGCTCTGGAGTCCACTGAGTGACTCGTTCATCCTTCCAACACTTCTGGAATTATACAAGCCTAACCAGCGACTCCTGAAGCTCGATTCCAAATGTTACAAAGAAAATTTTGTATCTTTCTGTAAGAATGTACCTATTTTTCCACTTTTCCTTCGTTAACTTCATGCTGTGATTTTATTTTATCGCAAACTCCTGAATCTGCTTTTCGAACCACTCCTTAATTTCCTTCCTTTCAGCCTTCCAATACTCCCTTGTCATTACCTGATCCCTCCCTCAAAATGCTCCAGGTCCTGGCAATGGAACCATTTTTTGGCTCAAGGGGTCCTGACCCAGGTTCATATTTCAAGGTTTGCCAACAAACCCCTATACTACTAGCCCTTTCGGCAGTGACCCGCTTGTTCAGGTCAAATTCTCACCCAAAATAGTATGGGTGGGTGCTGGAGCCAGGTTTTCGTACCCTCAAAAAGGGTACATAAGGCAAGCAGAGCTGTTTCCAGCCCTGTGATACCCAGATCGCCTCTTTCTGAGACGATCTATAGGTCTCTTTTCATATCCACATGCACCAGGTCAACTATAATATAGTGTTTGATAATTATATACTTTTATAACAGTAGAACATCATTGCATAAAACAGAACAAAATAGATCCAGATGCAGTAAAAACACTTACATAGAACTTTCGCAGTTGAAGACACAATACAGAAATTACCAATGATTCACATAAAGAGTACACATAGATTTAGTTCTCAAACAACCTTTCTTATTCATCAATTCATTAATCCCCTCTTATGATACCCATCCCTACCTGTGCACATAGGAGGACTCTGGATCTCCACGCACAAAGCCAGCAGGATTCCTTCCCCAAAAACCCAAACAGATCTACTAAACCACAATTCGCATCAATATCTCGTCATTTCTCAGCCTTACAATTCAAAATGTTCCTCTATTTATAACAATTTAGCCTAATCTTTCCTATGGTCCGCAAACCATGGTTTGCGGATTCTAGGTCTACCCTTTGACCCATTACAATGCTTTCGGGGCTTTGACCCACCCAAAAACCCCTACACTAGACTAAATATAATACAGAATATACAAAATCGGACCAGTTTCGCAGCTCGTAGGAGACCCTGTTCCAACATAGAAATAAAACATTCCCAATTTGAAAGGGGTTTGTGTAGGAAGGAAAAATAAAGCCACCCTTGGTGTGGAAAGGGCGCAATGCATGAGGATTAGAACCTTGTTGACCAGGTAAACAACACTGCTAAAAGAGAAGGAAAACCAGTGGGAACAACGTAGTTTTGATGGAGGACTCTTTGTAATGAAGTAACCTCATGAATGTGTGGGGTCTAGGGTAAGGAGGCTCACCAATAATAAAAAGGAAGGGAGGGCAGCCATGAGCGTCATTTAGAATCTTGTCTATGTTTGAGTCTCATGAATTCTTGCATGCTTTAGTTGTTTAGCGCAAGGGATTCTCATGTGGGAGTTCCACTCTCTTTCTTTGTTCAGCTTGTTGAAGGGATCTAAGAGGAGAATTCTGGGCTACATTTTCAGTATCTGACTTGGGGTCAAGTAGTCACCAACTGCTACAGCGTAGTCTCTTGTAGAAACTGCATCATTTCTGAAGGTGATGTTGTGGTAGGGTTGAATCCCTTGATTTTGTGCTAGTTCCTTGGAGAAGGGGGCTCTTACTCTCTTGGAAGGCTAGTAGCGAGGATCTTTAGCCATTTTTATGTGCTCTCATGTATTATTCAGCGAAATCATATATAGAGTTGTAGTAAATTACATGATTTTATGCAGAGATATCATTTTGTACTTGTGCTTTTATGAAACCCTTGCCAAGTTATCTCCATTTTGTGTAAAAGAGGCTAGACCTCCATTTTTCTTAGCTCTTTGATCAATTAAATCTACATAAATTTTATGAATCCTATTTTGCTGCAAAAACCCTCATATAGTAACAATGTTACATGCTTCATAATTTCTGTTTGATGAAGTCATGGGGTTTGGGTGTTTTTGAGGTGTATTGGCATGTGGAGAACTTTTTGACGTAGCTAGAGTGATTTTTTTCTACTCCCATTCTTCATGAAAGGGTTATAAAGCATGATCTAAAGGATCCAAGTCCTATTTTTCAATTTTGTGACGTAATTTTCTGAAAACAACGTATTTACTATCCATAGTGCATAAATTACTAAGAAGGAATATTACACCTCTAATGAAAATGAGTGAAATGACCTTTGATATGATGATGGTTATGGATGGAATGAGGGAGAAACATTTTTGACCAAGACCATATGCAGCAACAAAAATTTATTTGAAAACTTGTTTGAAAAGACAAAAATTTTGACCAAGGACTACTAGCAAATAAATTGAAAGAGCATGTTTGATCACTAGACATATTGATACTATCATTAGCTCCAGCTGGGGTTGTAATATCCTTCAGGAGGTGGCAAGAACACTATAGATCAGGTAGCATTATCCATTGGGTGATGGAGTCAAAACTAGAAATTGAAAAACTTTGACAATATTGAAATGATGAAATAAAACTTGAAATGACTTTGACTCAAAAAACTGACTCGAATCTTGTTGGAACAGGGTCTCTTAAAGCTACGAATTTTGTCCATTTTTGTATATTTTTGTAATATTTAGTCTAACGTAGGGGTTTTGGGGTGGTTCAAAGCCCCTAATGCATTGTAACGGGTCAAGGGTAGACCAAGAGTTTGCAAACCATGGTTTGCAGACCATTGGATGCGTAGGCTAAATCGGTATAAATAGATAAACCTTTTTGAATCATAGGAAGGAAAGAATAGAGATTGATGTTAAGCATGAATTGTTAGATCTGTTTTTGGGGTTTTGGGAAGGACTCCTGCTGGCTGTGTGCATGTAGCTCCTCAATCCTATTATGTGTGAACCATGCTTTCTGTGTGTGCAAGCGGTATTTTAGGATTGTAGGGAGATTCTGGTATTAATATATATGTGAAGTATTGTTGATATTTGATCTGACTTGGATCTATTATTTTATAATTTATGTGACTTGGGTTGTATAATTAAGCTGTGAAAATATCTGTTTGACAGCTGCGAAAGTATCTGTGTTTCTATTATATGAGTCTGTGATCTGTTAGTTGTTGTGATTATAGTTGATGTAATAATAGATTGGTATTACGCACATGGATGCAAGAGTAATAATTAAATATGAGCTCTATGATATAATCCTATAACTAGATCTGTTAGATGCGAAGCTTGATAAGCTGGGAATGCAGATCTTCTTAACTTACCTGCTCTCTCTCAAGGTGCGAAAACCTAGTTCCAACACACTCCCATACTGCTTCGGGTGAGATTTTGGCCTGCACAAGTAGGTCACTACCGAAAGGGCCAGTCGTATAGGGGTTTGTTGGAAAACCTTAACCTCCGAACCTGGGTTAGGACTTCTCGAACCAACAAATGGTTATGTTGCTGGGATCAGGAGAATTTTGAGAGAGAGATCAAGTAATACCAAGAACACATTGGAGACCTGAGAAGAAAGATATCGATGAGTGGTTAAAAAATAAAATTCAGGAATTCGCAGTAAGAGAGAATCGCAGTACAAAGATAACCACATAGGAGTGGAGGAATAAGTACATCTTCACAGAGATATATGAGATATTCTTTGTGAAATTTTCGATCGAGCTTCAGGAGTGGCTTGCAAGGCTCGTGTATTTATAGAAGTGTTGGAAGGACGAACGGGTCACGCAGTGGAACCTAGAGCTGATTCGGCAATTAGAAAAGACTGATAACACCATCACTCGCATGGTAGATCACTGGGTCGACAGTGTGATTGGAGGGTTTGTGACATAATTTGCAATTGATCAATTAGTGTCCTATTCGGAAGTGGAATGAAGGTTCTTCAAGGGTTTCTATAGTAAGTTTCTAAAAACTATACCACTACTGATTAAGATCTTATTGTGCGAAAAGATCATTCTATGTAGTCATACAGAGTGAATGAGCTCCGATCAAAGTGAGGGTACAATGTGCATTAGTAAATACTATAGAACTAATTAAGAAGGACATCGATCTATCTACAGTCCAGTAAGAAACTCTACCCTACATAGCTCTTTGTCTACACCATCTTTGAACCCTCATATGGGTGAGAACTCACCACCACCACTGCCAAAAGACAATATGGCCTTGCACATGAAGCTACCTAACCTCAAAGGCATAGGAGATGAAGATATGGATTGGTTCTGGTTTGTCACAGGATTGGTATGGACTGTACAGAATGTAGCCAGTGATGTAGTGAAAAGAGCACAACTATCCCTTACCTTTGAAGGAGAAGCGTTGGACTGGTATATGGGATAAATTGACTAGCATGCGAATGCAACCGTTGAAGAGATTAAAAATGCATTGAAATAGCACCTCAAGAAGCCCAAGTCCTACTCTCAAATAGTGAATTATTTGAAGGATTGTAAGCAGGGATTGTCTGAGTCCATATGGGAGTCTAACCAATGATTAAATAAGGTAATTAGAGAAGGATGATTCCTGTATGATGGCAGACAGCACATGGAGTGGTTCATTTCTATGCTATTTCCCTACCTACATGTGCCAATGGGACATCAAACCATTTAATCGCAGGAAAAGGCCATAGAAATTGCAATGAAGCTAGAGGTTACACCAAGAGATGATACCCAGTTAGGAGTACAACAGATACAAGGCCAGCTAGAGGCAATGCACATGGAGATTGAGAATCTGCGGAAGGAGCGAGGAGCGGAGGCTAGCCCTGAAAGATGGTGCATACGATGCAAGGTGAATGGACACACAAACGATAATTTTCCTCTGCTAGCAGACTACATACAGGCCAGGGGACCCAGACCATTGTGTCCTAGGGAAGTTGCAGGACCAAGTGGACCGGTGCTTTGGTGCGATGATTGTCACATTGTTGCGTTGCATAACACCAACAACTGCCCCCATCTTGCCACATATGTCCCTAAAATAAAGCAACAATGGTGCATGTTCTGCAGATCTATAGGCCATGATGAATAGAACTCTCAGACGTACGACCTAATGATAGATTAAGGAAATCTATATAGGATACAGTCGGATCCATATTCGCCAAGATCCCCCTCAAGCATAGGTGGCTTCTGAGCTAGGGGTAGGGGAGGAGGCCAGGGTGGAAGCATAGGAAGGGGGAGAGGAAAAATGATTTGCTATAACTGTGGAGAAATATGGCACTTTGCAAGGGATTGCACGAACCTTGCGAGACAATCCTACAGATACTATAGATAGTTGGATCATGTGATTGAATATTTCCCGATTCTAATAGCCAAGATGAACGAGAAGAAACATACACCTACTCGGAAGTGAAATGAAGGTTCTTCAAGGATTTCCGCAGTAAGTTTGTAAAAACTCTACCACTATTGATTAAGATATTATTGTGTGAAAAGAGAATTCTGTGTAGTCATACAGAGTGAATGAGCTCCGATAAAAGTGAGGGTACAACGTGCAGTAGTAAATACTACAGAACTAATCAAGAAGGAGATCAATCTGTCTACAGTCCAGTAATAAATTCTGCCGCGTAGAGCTCTCTGTATACACCACCTTAAAACCCTCGTAGGAGTAAGAAATCACCACCACCACCGCCAGAAGACGATATGGCCTCGGACATGAAGCTACCTACCTTAAAATGCATAGGAGATGAAGATATGGATCAGTTTTGGTTTGTCGCGGGATTGGTATGGACTGTGCATAATGTAGCTAGTGATGCGGTGAAAAGAGCACAACTATCCCTTGCTTTTGAAGGAAGAGCCTTGGACTGGTATATGGGATACATCGACCAACATGCGAATGCAACCATTGAAGAGATTAAAAATGCCTTGAAACAATAGTTCAATAAGCCCAACTCCTACTCTCAGATAGTGAACGATCTGAAGGATTTCAAGCAAGGACTGTCTGAATTTGTATGGGAGGCTGACCAATTATTAAAGAAGGTAATTAGAGAAGGAGGATTCCTATATGATGACAGATAACACACATAGTGGTTCATTTCTATGCTACTTCCCCACCTACGCATGCCAATGGGACATCAAGCCATTGAATCGCAGGAAAAGGACCTAGAAATTGCGATGAAGCTAGAGGCGGTGCCAAGAGATGATACCCAATTAGGAACACAGTAGATACAAGGCCAGCTAGAGGAAATGCACATGGAGATCCAAAATCTTCAGAAGGAGCGAGGAGTAGAGGCTAGCCCTGAAAGATGGTGGATACAATGGAGGGTGAATGGACACACCAAGGATAATTGTCCTCTACTAGCAGACTACATACAGGCCAGGGGACCCAGTCTGTTGCATCCTAGGAAAGTTGCAGGACCAAGTGGACCGGTGATTTTGTGCGATGATTGTCACATTGTTGGGTTGCACGATACCAACCACTTCCCCCTCCTTGTCACGTATGTCCCTGAAATAAAGCAACAATGGTGCGGGTTCTATAGATAGTAGGCCATGATGAAAAGACCTTTCATACGTACGACCTGGTGATAGATCAAGGAAATCTATATAGGATATAGTCAGATCCATATTCACCAAGATCGCCATCAATCATAGGTCACTCCCCAGCTAGGGGTCGGGGAGGAGGCCGGGGTGGAAGAACAGGAAGAAGGAGATGACAACTGATTTTCTATAACTGTGGAGAAATAGGGCACTTTGCAAGGGATTTCATGATCCCTATGAGACAATCCTATAGATACTGTAGACAGTTGGATCATGTGATTGAATATTTCCCGATTCTAATAGCCAAGATGTAGGAGAAGCAGTGGACACCTACGCAGAATGTACAAAGGGTCAAGGCAGAACCCCGAGATGAAGGACAAAGTATTAATGTTATAATGCAAAAAAACATGGCAACCATAGGAGTTGTAGAAAAAGCTGAGATGGAGCCTCTTATCTGTAAATCATCCATTAAAAAAGAAGGTTTGGACTTATAGAATGAAAAGGAAAACTTTGTCACAGCTCGCCAAGACTTTTCTAAGGCTGAGGCACCTACTCCTCAAACCCATGCAAACCTCAAAGAAAATGATGAGGTTAAACCATTCCTGCAGGCGTGTATGAAGCCATTTCACAACTAATGGACCATAGAAAACCTCCAAGCCTTGATAGATGGATATGCAAAAAATACAACCCCAACTATGGAAATTCAGGATGTGCAAGAAATATATAAGCATAAGAGACACACTGGTCAGGAGATGCGGTTTACCGCATAGATCGGTGATTATGAGATGGATTAGGTTATTCTAGACTTGGGATCATATGCGAACGTACTACCTAAACAGACTTGGCAGTGAATGGGATAACATAAGTTGGAATGGTCCTATCCATCTGCGCATGGCCAAAAAACAGAAGATCATCCTGTTGGGAAGACTATCAAGGATCATGGTAGATATCGTAGGATTTAAGGTTTGGGCTGAATTTGAAGTCATTTAGATTGTAGAAGATGTAGACCCTTACACCGCACTCCTAGTATTGGACTGGGCCATTGATATGGGTGGTATTATCAATTTAAATAAAAGAAGCATGATGTTTGAAAGTGAAGGAACACAAGTGATCGTACCACTATACTGCGTAGAAGGAGAAAGGTATATAGAGCCAGTGCGTGAGGAAGAAGAGGTCAACCACATCTATAAGTTCACTGTAAGGGACAAATACTGGATCAATCCTACGACTGATGGTGTGCTTTGCTAGGAAAGGGATAGCGAATGATTCTCTGACTCCGACAAGGAAATGGAAAATTGGCAAAACCGGCTGCATGATGTCTCTGTGCTGCGCTGCCTACGAATCACTAGGGACTTCCGTTGCATATGTAATATTCCAAAATTAGCATACAGGTAATTGGAATATTGATTTTTACTATTTACACTTAGGAGATGAATATATGGATAAGGAGGTCCATACATTTCAAAAATAGGAATAAAATCCCTCACAATGTGAAAAGGGATCATCATAGGAGCTGGATTTCACACCCTCATGTGCGAAAAGGGGCAATTTCATGTGGACAAGGTCAAGTTAGACCAACTCAACAGCACTAGGATAAGAAGTGGATATCATCTATGGGGACAACACAGTTATAGTGGGAGGAAGATTCCTTGGTGGAGGAAACCCTACTGAATGGGACTGATGATGAGAGGGCTTCCATTTGTATAAAAGGAGGGCAAGGCAGCCATAGCAAGACATGATATGGATTATTGATTTTGTGGTCTACATGACTATTGTGATTTCTTCAACTGTTTAGTTGAGATTGTTGTGCTGCTTGGTACAAGGCAATCCTGTTTAGGAATTCCTTCTCCTCTCAGGAGAGGCCTCTTGAGGGATCTTGTACTTCATTTATCCACATCCAGGCTTCAGGACAAGCCACCTCCTTCAGCTACAACCTTATTTCTGCAACAGTATAACGTTGTGTTGCAGGATGTTGGAGTGGAGGTTTCACAACACCACTTCTGGAGCTTATTTTTTAGAGGAGGGAGCTTTCTTTCCTTTGGGAGATCAGTGAGGAATCCCTTGGAGAAAATTTCCTATCTTGGCACTTTGCGAAGACAGTTTCTATCTCCTACATCATAGTCACTCTCCTTGATTGCGTTATTTTTAGTGAGTATTTGTAGTGAGGATTTGCAGTGATTGTTGGAGGGTGAGATCTTCAGTGTTAGGAGAAGCCTCTCACTTGGAAGATCCATTGGAGGAGGTCTATTTATCTTGTGCATCATCTTCATCCATCTCCATCTAGTTCTTGAGTTGCAGCTTCTACTCAGTCCTAGGACTGCAACTCCGGCATTTTGTACTTTTTGCATATTTCAGGAAATCCTTTCTGAATTGCCTTGAAATTGAGTTTGGGAGTCCATATCTTCACTCCCAACATTTTTTGGGCCCTATATTTCTATATTTGTGTATTGAAACTTCTTGACAACAATTATCTCTAATAAAACTGCATTTCCATAGCCTTGAGCATTGTTGGTTAGCAATGGTCTTCATATTTTATGTACATGTTCTCTTGAGGTTGTTTTGCATATCTTGAGTGATCATTTGCTCAAGGAATTGTATACATTTTTCTGTTATAATCTTAATATGATGGCTATTTGGATCTTCTTACATTTTATGTGTTAATGTATCACAACTCTTTCATTATTGTGTTCATATATTGCTGCATCCCAATTTTGGGATATTATAGTGGTATCAGAGAATCATCTTGGCTCAGCCTATGGAATCTCAGCCATTATGCTATCATAAGAATAAGAATAAAAAGAGGAAGATAATAATTATGGAGAGGATGAGTTTTATCTCATCTCTTTTCAAAAGCAGGAAGGACTTCAACAAGGATGTCAAGCAAATAAGAGGAGAAAGAAGAGGTGGGACTAGGCCCTTTCCTTTTGAAAAAGAGGACAAATTGCAGAAAGATGGAGGACACTTTGATCACAAGATCCCAAATGAATACCTCATTGAGTAAAAATATCAACCTAGAGCCTTCAAGGATACTCTAGCTTTCCCACAGTACATTCCCTTGGAGGAAGAAAGGAGGCCTTGCAACAAAGGGAGAATCAAAGGAAATATGTTTCTATTGTCTACTTTTGATGGATCATCTACCTCAAGGGCTTGGGCAAGGAAACTAGATGCATTATTCCTACTACATCTAGTGGTAGAAAGAGAAGTTGTAGAGATTGCAGCACTGCACCTTAAGGGTGACGAAAACATTTGGTGGTTCAGCCATTTGAGTCATGCAAGAGTGACTACTTTTGCTGAGTTTACTTAAAGGTTGATAAGAAAATCTAGCAAAGAGAAATCAGAAGAGGAGGAGCCCTCACCACCATTAGAAGAGGCATGTACCAGCGTTGATACAACTATGGAGGAGCAGCCATCATCTTCAGCAGTTAGGGGAGCCAACTCATTAGAGGAAGGACCTCATGCAACCATACAAAATACTTCCAAATTTCACCAAGGTATGCCTAAGTTTCCATTTCCTATTGTTACTGCAAATCTTATGGAGGGATATATACCATTGCATACTGTTAATCTTGAGAAACATAATTGCACTGTGCTGTGCAAACTTGAATTGTTCAAGGAAGGGATGAACCATCATCCTCATGTGCCTTTTTTGAGTTTCACACAACACTTGAGGTTTGGGTGTGGATTTTTGAATGATAGGATGAACCTTTTCCTAAACAATCCTATGCAGAACCAAATGTTCATCTTTGAGTTCGAGTATGAGACAACCACTGCATCATTGGGGATATTAACAGTGTTGTCACTAAATAGCAGTGAGGAGGTTTTGTCTCCAACACACTTGGACCCTTATGGATTCAAGATGATCATTGGTGTGACATATTCTTTAGGAGATCTCCAAGGAGTTGCATTTCAACATCCCATGACATGTAAGAAGAAAAATCTGATTTGGGAGAATGGTAGTCTTCATTGGAAGGGTACCAAGGTAGAGCATGATGTAAGGCACCCAAATTTGGATGAATGGGTGTGGATGGTGAGTAAGAGGCTGGAGATCTACTTGCAAATTTATGACACTGGGCAGCAGGAGGCTTGGCTGCATTGGCCACTCTTGAAAGAGTTTGGCCATCATGTGACATATGCTCGTTCAAAGGGTATGTGGGTGGAGAAAGCTTGGTAGGTAAATTGCATCATATGGAAGCAAGGAGAGTGGATTAATTGTGGGTATATTACATCCTTCATGTCAATAATTATGATTTCACCACATGATTTGTATGATGGAGGTGTGAGGAGGCAGCAAAAGCTATTTTTTCTTTGGTTGCTTTTGGGAGAGAAGGGGCATATTTTCTCCCTTACTTTGCATGATATTGCAGGAGTAGAAGATGGCACTATCATGGTTAAAAGGGGCTACTCCTTATCCTTGTATGATCACGAGGTACTTCCACTTTGAAAGGAATTTCCTATATATAGCAGCATTATGGGAGATGACTTTGACAGTAGACATGTCAAAGAATCGAGCTATGAGTTGCCAGGAGCCTATTTACAAAATACAATAGTGCTGGCACTTGGGGGATTGGATTTATTGATGGATTTTCCCTAGGATCACTTCACATTTGATGCACTTGGTGGACAAGGAGGAGGTGAGAGTGATAGAGTAACTTTAATATTCCCAAAATGGGACTGCAACAATATTAAACAATATTGCTTCATAAAATAACACAATTCATCAAAGTAAGAGAAGGAGGCCAATATGGAGGCTCAAAATTTATATATACATCATAAAATAAGATTTAAAATGAGGTACATACAATGTATAATAGGAATTATAAGACTAAAATAGAAGAAATCCCTCAAAAGAGGTGTTGTAAACACATGTGTTCACTGCAAAAAGGCTTGACAACGTTATTTTATAGAACATACAACAGTTGTATATTACAAATTAGATCTAGAGAAAAATAATTCATGAACAGTCAAATCTATGACAGATCCATACACTATAGAGTCTCTACTTTACATACCCCTTGGGGTTCTCAGCAATACATGAAGCACATGGAGTAGATTTGAGATCTTATGCAGCAGATCTGCAGAATGATTCAAAATTTCTGAAGCAAATATAGGAGTATTCATATCAGATCTGAATACGACATGGAATAGATTAGAAATCCATGGATCACCAAAGTGAAGGGAAGATTCCCAACACCAGATATCTCTCCTCCAAAAGTATGCCAAAACACCCTGCAACTTTACACTCACAAATAATGTAGTACTAGAAGATGGACTGCATTGTATATTTTAAGAACATTTTGGCCTGATGCCAAGGTATGGATCTTAAGCTTCAATGATCCAATACACTCTTGCCAATGAGATAGAAGACTTTCCCACTGAAAAGAGGCACCAGATTGCCCTAGATCTGAGTAGACCTAGCCTTCACTTGCTGTAGCTTACAAGGACAACCAAACCCTCAACAGGATCTGCGTTGTAGGTGAAGCTTGGCCAAATTCCTAATAGTGGACAAGATCAACAAGACTCTTCCAAGATACCTCTCAAGGAAAGAGCTTGGATTCTTGTTCTCGAACACTGAGTTCTAAACAAAACTATTCTCAGCTAAACAAAAAGAGAATGATATACGTCTAAACAGACAATATATTCAGAAATATAACATGTTCAACAACCTTCTTCTGCTATCCTCCTCTTCCTTTTATATGATAGAATTCTTTCAAAACCCTAAACCATCTCAACGATTTAGCTTCTTTCACATGTGCCACCTCCAGCTAAGACTAAGTTGTGCATCAATGAGGTTCATCCCCTCTAGACAACACTGCTAATCTGGTCATGGTTGACCCATTCAAATGTCTCAATCCCTTTCACACATAAGGGTGTTTTATTAAGATGGCCCAGATTTATCTTTGTTCACATGCGGCATTGATTTATTCATTCTTTTAGGAGTTTTTATTGTCCTCCTTTACACATTTATTCATGAAACAGGAAAATGAAACAAAATTGTATATTCCCTTTAGCTTGGGCTAATTTGGAATATTACAATCCTTCCCTCCAAAATGTTGCTTTTCCTTAATCAACTGATAAGGTAAGTGCTGCAACACTTCTCCTCCTCCACTGGTGACACCATCATGAGTTAAGATTTTTTCATAAGCTAAGTGTTCTCCAATCCAACCCTCCATGAATTGTTCCTCCAAATTCATTATGAGATGTACATAGTCCATCCCACAAGGAGTCAAGAATTCAAATGAAACAAACATGGCTGAACCAATACTCTCCTTGAAACACGTAGCATAAGGCACATAGAGAGTCTCCATCCCATGTGGTACATACAATATTCCCATCCTCCCTCCATACAATCCCATAAAAAGTACAACCATATCTTCAAGGTATCGAAGCAAAACTACATATATACAAACAAAAATTTGAGCATGAGGAGGTGGGTCATAGTCCCACATATGATACCAACGTAGTGCATCTCCTGCCTGCATCAGATCAAGGTATGGTAAGTGGTTTCCCCACCACTTACTTACTGCACATGTCATCTCACCATGGCTGAAAGTGTGAGATATGTTTGTTGCCTTTGGAAAGCACCCATCATGAAAGAAAATCTCCCTTTGCACAACAAGGGAGTGGCCAAATTTAGAAATTTTAGTGGCCCAATGTCTGCCATGAGATTTACATGATACATCACTCCTCCTTGGAGTCATGGCATGCATAAACATGGTGAAAGAATATGAAAAATCAAAAAATGAAACTTTCTTTACATGATCGGATCCTTCACCAACAATGTCTCTCATACACATGGAGTTGTGCATGGATATTTCTCCTCTTTCCAAAGGAGGAAGAGATGGCTGAAATAACTCTGTCATAGAGTCTTGTTGCTTCCCCAACTCCACATACTTCGTGCATTATTGAAAATTCTGATGTAGCTCTCCTCCAAGGCCTTCCCATTCAAAGCATCTCATGATAGTATTGTGAATCTCCATAGCATAGGTAGGGATGAAACAAAACTCTTTGTAGGACCTTTGTAGCATCCTCTCCTTGAGCTTGGAGGCTCTAGGTAATAATACCCTACCATGATGATAATGAATCCTTCATGGACTATATAGCCCTCTTCATGTAGCTAGTCATCAAGCATCATACAAGTGTGAAGATCTTTGGAATAATCCATTAACAGCTGGGATTTTCAGTATAGATCTACACTCCCCAACAATGACATCCTTGATGATGCATCAAAAGGAATTTTTGTCATGTTGTTGATCTCCTCTTTGACATGTCCTATGCCAAAGGTATATGTTGGAAGGAAATACCTTCCCTTCTATTGGCTCCCCGTGATTTACAAGAATGGAAAGAATAAACACTACAGGGGCTGCCTCAGAACCACTTTGGAATCATAGGACCTAGCCTTCTTGGATTTTCTTTGGACAAAATGTTATTAAAGCTGACTTTTAATAAAACAATCCAGTAATCCTAAGACTACTTTCAGATAAATAAAACAAACAAGATAAAAATAAGAGAAACCTAATATCAAATAGAAATAATCTAATCTTATTTTGATAGACTCTTTAGGGATCTTTCAAAGAAACTTTTAAAGACTAGCGAGAGGACAGGGCATACCAGAGAATTCCATGGTTTAACTCTACTTAGCATACTTTGAAAAGATCTTTCAAGAAAAATATCTCAAGTTTTACTCAAAAGGATATGGGCTTACCAAAACTTCGCTGGTTATACTCTACTGAATCATTCTTAAAAACAACAAGCTAGATAAAACTGGAGGGAAATTAAGAATCCTTCAATCAAAACCTTGCAGAAGAAAACATGAAGATAAAGCTTGCAGACAGAAATAGGGTGCCTTTGACAATAAATCCTAATCTAAATTTTATGTTCTTTATTAGAGAAAATGGTAAGAATGAAAACATAAGGAGAAAACAAAAACAGTGAGGAAAAACATCACCATTAACAAGACCAGGATCCTGTGAATCAACTTGTTTGATTGATGTTCAAACCACTTACATACTCCAACATAGTGAGTCTTTACAGCTCAAAGCTTCTCTATCCAGCTTAGTACTCCTCAACTAGCTCAGCAACACTCTAAATCACTAATAGTAACAGCCTTCTACAACCAACCAAGAACCCTTTCTAATGAAGTCCTGATGCTATATTTATAAGCAAGTGAGGAGGTGAAATGAAAGCTAGGGTTAATATGTTCATTTATGACTGAGTTAATGATATTTTAACTTTGATACCATGCAAGTCCGAAGGCAAATATATCTGGAAAGAGTTACTCTTTATAATGAACAATGTTTAACTTTTGAGCTACTTAGTTGCAATATTTGACTTTTAGGCTTCTTAATAACTTTTGAAATAACTATTGAGCTGCTTCTTTGAAAATGTCTTCTGACTGTAATAAATTTGTATGTTTTTTGAGGAAAATATGTGTTTGTAGGTGGCATCGTTAGCCTTTGATGAAGTAACTTCTTCATTGATTTTATCATTCGAATCTGTCTTTGGGCTGATCTATTTGGTTTATCCATTAAAATGTGTTTTTAGGCCTTGATCTGCATTTAGCCTTCTTTAATCATCTTGTTCTCTTTATTCACTTTTGCTGATTGTTTCAACTTTTAATCCTTTGTCTTTAAACTTTATTCACTGTCTTTAATCTGTGATTTTAAGCCTTTAATCCTTTGTCCTTCATTTCTTCCCTAATATTCTTTGTCTTCTTGTATGCATATTTTCTTATGTATCAGAGGGTTTCTTTGACTGAATCAATTGTTCGGAATGATTGATCTATCCTTGGAATAAAAACCCTAGATCCCTTATCTTCGTTTATTCGGTCTCATGGATCATCATCCAAAGACTCTGCCACTAAAATGACTGTGGGATGGATTTTTAAACATAAGCTTCCATTAAAACCTGCAATAATAAACAAAAATATTAAATCAAAACCTGCATTTATGTGGTTTAAACTGCATTTCAGAGGTTTCATGGGGGCTTTGGAGAGATGTGCAGTCAAAAGGAAATGAGCAGGGGAGGGATTCAATGGGTGGAACCAGGAAGGAACAACAAAATTTTTGGATATGGGCATGAAAAGAAGCAAGGTGGTTTTGTGGAAAACCAATGATTTTCATGCGGAAAATAAGTGGTAAGCGGTTTTGGTCCAAACGGACGTGATGCCACTCATTGTCTGGTGCATGGAGGGCTGAAAGCTGCCTTTATCACACAGAAATGGCTCATTAGACCATGGAATAAGAATGAATGCAATATCATATGTGAGCCCTTCGATCTGGGGGGAGCCAGATCAATGGTGCGGGTTCATCCCAACCAGAGGAGTTGATTGGCCACGGGGATAATAGTGGAGGATAGGTAGTGAATGGATATTGGTCGGTGGATCATGAAGATTAATGGTTGAGATTTCTCCATGGAGTAGTCAGATGGGAGGAGGGTTGAGGGGAAGAAGGGTCATGGGAGTGTGGTGGCTATCGAATCTGAGGCGATTAACGGTCGGGATCTATTTTGGGGGAAAATAGATGGCACGGGACAAAGTATAGGGAAAGGGGCTAAGGGAAAAAGCAGATGGTCGAACCTTTGGCTTATATGAAGGAAAGGGGTGAAGGATTAAGCCCCAAAAGTGGCTTAAGGCCTTATTTTTCAAATGGGAGGCTTGAGGCCTAAACAAGGTGTTTTTAAGCCTTTTTTAAGGTTTCAATAAGTTTAGAAAAGGGTTTTTAAAACCAATCAAAGGGGTTTTCATGGTTTAAAATGGTTTTTAAGGGAATGGAGGGTATAAGAAAGGAAAGTGGACATTTTAGAGCAGAAATGATTGTTTAGAATAGGAGTAAAAATGGGTGAATGAGGGGAAAAGTTATGAAGGGGCAAATGGTGGAAATAGCCTGAAATTAGTTTCCTTTGAATCAGCAGGTGATCTTTTAGGAGGCATAGATTAAGATTTTAGTGAACTGATAGATTTAGGATAATGAAGGCAATGATATTTCCAAAACTCACAAGATTTTCTCATAAAGTATTGTTTTTAAAAATCTAAGAAAATATTTAGACATCCTATATAACAAATTTTACTGATGGCTAATAGTGGTTCCACTTGGGGAAGGCAACTCCTTGGAGGTGTCAATAACCTTAGAGAATAAATCTCTAGAAAGTAAACTAGTGCTTTGTTTTACCATTTTTACAATCCTCCTTGACTTGATGATTTAGCTGCTCAGAGATGATCTGTAGTATCATATCAAGACTGATTTTTCACCCAAAACTTCTACTTACACAACATACTTTCCTAACATTTTTTCTTCAGTGGGTGCATTTAGACTTGCAAACCCTTGTAACATCAAAATTAATTTTATTTGAAAGCAGGAAACTTATCTACTTCTACCTTATATCATCCATGAATTCATATTAAACTGATGAACTTAGTGCTTCTCTACCTATTCTAGCTATCTGTCACGATTAGACTGTCAAACAGATTTTCATTCTCTAGTCTAAAACAGGAAATTGAAACATAGTAAAATCAAGATTAGACAGACTTATTTGTTATGGGGCTATGGCATTTTGTACAAGCTGCATATAGAATTTATTTGCAGAAATTTAAAACAAAACTATGAAGGCTTAAGATCTGAAATTGATAAGCATCTTTGTTTCTTTCTTTGGTTCATATTTTGATCTCTTAGAACCATTTCTCTCTTCTCATAATCTATTCTACTGATAAGCCAAGTTTAAATTGTTTGGAAGATCTTCATTCACTAACCTATCAGCAATAAATTTAAACTTATTCAATCATTTTTATGCTATATTTTTGAATAATATTTTCTTTCAAGGTAGTGGCATTTTGGACTTGCAACCTTTCATATTTTTCTCTTTTTTGGTATGGGGCTGTACCTATTCTTTTATCTCCCCTCTTTTCCTCTTTTCTTTTGTTTTTTGTCTTTCATTTTTCCAAGTATTTTCTTTAAGCAATGTTATTTACAATGGACAAAGCTTTGAACTAAATTTTAACAAAAATAATGCTTGAGCATGCTACCATTGACAGGACCTCCAAAAAGTTCTGTTACATCCATCTCTTAAAGGAAAAATTAATTATTAGCTATAGAAGACTGAATGAGATAAGGGCCTTTCCATACATTTTCAAATTTTCTATGTTTTCCCTTATCTTCCCTCCTACAATCCCATTTCAGCATTGTGTCACCAATGTTAAAATCATTTTCCTTTGTTCTTTTGTCAAACAACTTCTTGATTTTTTCTTGTACTTGTTGTGCTCTGTTGTAAACTTCCTCTCTGGTTTGCTGCAATTGGACAATCTGGTTTATTCTTCTTATCATATCATCTTCTTTAGACTATACTTCTTGGATCAAATTCATGATTGGCACTCCTAAACTGGTTGGAAATATTGCATCTGTTCCATAAACTAGCTAATAAGGGGACATCCCAATTGACTTTTTAGTGGTCAATTTGTCTGCCCAAAGTGCATGTACCAGCTTGTTGTGCCATGATTTCTTATTTTCTTCCAGCAACTTATTGATGATGTTCACCAAGATTTTGTTTGAGTATTCTGCCAAACCATTACCTTGAGGGTAATAAGCTGTGGAATGACCCAATGTAATCTGATATTTGTGGAAAAAATCAACCATCGTTTTGGACCCAAAGGTAGTAGCATTGTTAGTGATGATCTTCCTAGGGCAGCCAAATCTTGATAGGATATAGTCTTCAAGGAATTTAATGATGTTCACCAAACTTTTGTTTGAGTATTTTTCCAACCCATTACCTTGAGGGTAATAAGCTATGGAATGACCCAATGTAATCTGATATTTGTGGCAAAAATCAACCATCGTTTTGGACCCAAAGGTAGCAGCATTGTCAGTGATGATCTTCCTAGGGCAGCCAAATCTTGACAGGATATGATCTTCAAGGAATTTAATGATGACTGAGTCTGTGACATTCCTAGAAGGGATGGCTTCTATCCATTTGGTGAAGTAATCAGTTTTTGTGAGGATCCATTTATGTTGGGCAGATGAAGTGGGATGGATTTCCCCAATGAAGTCTAGACCCCACTGTTGAAAAGGAGCTTCAACAATGATAGGATGCAGAGGTAAGGGTAGCAATTTTCATTTTCCTTCAAATATTTGACACTTATGGTAGGAAATTATCATTTTATGGACATCTTGAAAGAGGGTGGGCCAGTAATATCTAGCTTTAAGGATTTTGTTAACACTAGTTTTCCAATAGAGGTGGCCTCCACATTCTCCTTCATGAAACTCATGCTTGATATTATCTGCATCACTCTCAGGCAAACATTTAAGAAATAATCCACTGTCATTTTTCCAATATATACATTTATATAAAATGAAGTAATTAACAACTTTTAACTTCAGAAACCTTGCCTTTTTTTTAGACAAACCAGGAGGAACATTAAGATTAAGAAGCACATAAAAAATATCATCATACCAAGATGAATTTAGAAAATAATATTCAATGAGTGGAGTTGCCAACTCCTCATGTTAATCTAATTCATTAAACATGTTTATATCAAGTGCTTGTAAGTTTGATTCAACCATTAGTTTTACTAGTCCTCGACCTTTGATGAGCTTAGTGGGCTTGATTTCTAAGTCATATTCTAGTATAACAACAATCCATTTTCCTCTTTTCCATCAGGATCTTGTGTCAAAATGCCTTTCACCACTGAATGAGGCACAAATGCAATGATGTGCGAGTGGTAAATGTAGACTCTTAAATATTTTTAGGCTTTAACTAAGGCAAAAGCCTATTTTTCCATTATGTTGTATTTCAGAGGTGCATCTTTTAATGCCTTTCTAAAAAATGTAATAGGATTCTCTTGCCCCTTTATGTTTTTCTATAGTAGGACAACATCTACTATATGTTCTGATGCAAAGGGGTAAATGAAGAAGTCTTTAGTAAAATCAAGACTAATAAGAACTGGTGTTTTCGTAAGCTCTTGTTCTACCAGTTCAAAGGATTTATTTTCTTCTAAGGTCCATTTAACACCTGCTTATTTTTTAAGCATGTTTGTAATGTTTCTAAGGAGTTAAGCTAGGTTGGGTATGAACCTTCTCAAGAAATCAATCTTTCCAATGAAATACTAAAGTTCCTTGATGTTTCCAGGATGATTGATTTGCAATATGCCCTCAATCCTCTTTAGGTCTATATTATTCCTTTTTCATATATCATATGGCCCAAAAGTTTACCTTCTTGGAGACTAAACAATGTTTTCTTGGGATTTAAGGATAAACCATATTTTCTGCATTTCTTGAAGACCTTTCTTAGGTGCACTACATGTTCTTCATCTATTTTGGAATACACTGTTATGCAATCTAAGTAAATCACAATGATGTAACCTATTTCTTCTAAGAAAGAAATATCCATGGCTCTATGGAATGTGGCACCAGCATTCATTAAACCAAAAGGCATTTTCACATACATGAAATTTCCCCAAGGTGTGATGAAGGTTGTTTTAAGTTGATCATCAGGGTGTACCAATACTTGGTTGTATCCTGAGAAGCCATCTAGCAAAGAAATTCTTTTTGAACCTACTACCCTTTGTAAGATATGATCCATTTTGGGAAAGGGATAGTTTTCCTTTAATGAGGCCTTGTTGAAGTTTCTGAAGTCTATACAAAGCCGTATTTCTCCTGTTTTCTTCCTTACAGATACAAGATTGGATACCCATTCTGAGTATCTTGCAGAGACTATAATTCCAGCATCATACATTTTTTTTATTTCTTTCTCCACCAGAGGTAATTGAACAGGGTTTATTCTGCGCAATTTTTGTCTAAAAGGTTTCTAGTTTTCTTTGAGGGGTATCTTATGCTGAATTATTTTTGTATCATATGATTTTAGATCTTCATAAATCCAAGCAGACACATCCAAAAATTCTCTAAATAACTCAAGATATTTTAGTTTAATATGAGCTGGCAGTGTTTTGGATAATTTGATCATTTCAGGCCTTTCTTCACTGCCTATATTACATTCTTCAACATCAGTTTCAGTGGACTGTATTTTTGGCTTTTTGGAAACATCATTAAAGTCAAACAATTCCTCTAGAGGCACCAGTCCCTTTGGTAAGTTTTCATTGTTAGACTACAACACTTCTAGATCTTCTTTTTCTAAATCAGTGCATATCTCTGTTTTATTTTTAAATCCTTTGGTTATCAAATTTATGTCAACAGCGTTAGGAGTTTATTTTTTGTAAGGTTGTTCCTCAGTAGGGCAGTATTGTTCATACTCTAAATCTAAATTTGGCATTTCAAATTCATTTCTGGACTGCAGGAAGTCTTCTATTTGTTTATCACCTTCAGAAACTCGCTAGTATTTTTCATTATCAAGAACTGCTGGTCTGTATTTGACTTGGACTTTGTATTTTTTTCTTTCATAAGGGTTCAGACATGTACTAGCAACAAAGGCTAAATTGTTACACCATTTTTTGGTCATCTAACCTATTATCATTAGATGGATCCAAGTACACCATGCAAGACAAATTTTACATTAAGTAAAATTGCTTTCACTATGAAAATAACTTAGTAAACCACCTTTATTAAGTTGTTTATGGTCTAAATAGGAAACCCCATGAGGAAATATTAAATAAATCTACAGTTGTTTGATTTTCCTCAAGGAATAATTAGTTAAACAATATTTTGATTAATATTCCTGGTTATATTTAACCCAAAATAGGGAAATTAATTAGATAAATCATTATTTATCTTATTATTTTCTAAAGAATAGTTATTTAAACCTTATTTAAATAATATTCTTTGTTAAATATGACTAAATCACCCATAAATAATTAAGTAAATCATTATTTATTTGATTATTACTCAACCACATCCTTAAAATGATAAATGAATCATTTATTTATTTATTATTTACAAATAAAGGGATTTGACCCAAGTCAAATTCCTTTTCCCTCCAACAAATATAATAAAATATTCCATAAAAGTTGGATCTTGATTTGGTTAGTAATATTTTAATTATGCACCAATATCTAGACTAAATCAATATTTTGTTATAAATAGAAGGGTTTTCCCATTCATTTACTTCCTTTTTTTGCCTAAAGATCACTCTGGATCTATACTTTTGGTCTGACTATTGATCCACCATCATAGTCATATTTTTGCTACCATTTTGTCTGGGTTTTCTACACCATCAAAATAGAGAAGTTTTAGATCTGAATTTTTGAGGACTTACAAGAACCCATCCCATTGAGGAGAACTGGTAACACCCTTCTGTGTTTTCCTCCCAAGTGCCCATAATATAAAATTCGTTCAACACAGTCTTGTCTTGTCTATTGGATGCATGGAGTAAATCTTATTTTTTCTACTGTTTAATGTCTTCTAATGCATAGATATATATTTTTGCAGCATTTATCTTGATCAACTAACAGCAGATATGAAGATATTGGCAGTCATATTTGTTGTTAGGGTTGTTTGTTATGCACAGCTAAAGTGGTATTTTTTCGTACACTTGGAATTAAGATTCATACTAACAACTGGTGACTGCACACGAGTTTATGATTAATACCTTTGTTGTTTTTCTGATCCTTGCATATCCAACTACTTCAAACCCTAGGATTTCTCTTTAGCCCCTTATTTTTGTTTTTCTTGATGTTTTTTTTAACCTATAAAACAATAAAACAATAAAAATTATAACTTCCGCGTGTTTTTGGACCCATTGTGCAGGTGACAGACATCAACCGCAACAGAGACGACATTTTTTTCTGAAATCTGCCACTAAGAGTGCCGGAAGTGCAGGTCGCACTTTTTGGCCCAAAAAATGTGACCTGGACCCTTAGGATGCACCTTTTAACCCAAAAACTATGACCTTTGCTGAAAACAGGTCAAAAACTGCGACCTGGACTTTTTGCGGGAATTTTTTAGAAAGTTTTTTGGGTTTGTCTGAGCCTCTGTTCAAGGTTGTCTGACCTTAGTCTCCACCCATTTTGGACCTATACTTGTTTTTTTTTTCTCAACTATGTGGAAACCTAGCCCCCTAGGGCTTCAGTACCCTCCACTTCTTGTGGAAGAGTTTTTGATATTGCAAGTTGTTTGAAATTTCAGTCTTCAGCCATTTTTTCAGATCTGATACCTCACCTTCAGATTAGCTTGTTATCCATCCAAATCACCTCATTTAGCTTTTTTTGGGTTTTCCTCTAGGGTTCAATCTACTTCCCTCCTAGAGATAGCCATTCGCCACCTCTTTTTACAACGATTTTTCCTCTGATCTGTTGTTGTTTCTGCACCACTTTCCAACATATTTTGTCCTTTAGATCCCTGTCCCTCCTGACCTTAGATATATTGGTTATTTTAGTGTGTTTTGATTAGTTTTTTACTCACCTATAGACTAATTGTTGAGATTCCCACCTCATTGGTTTATATTATTGCATTATTAGCTGTTTATTTTCAGTTTTTGCAGACTTATATACAGTCATTTGCAGGTTTATTTGCAGCTATACAACACAATTTTTCTTTTTCTCTACAAATTTCTGGGTCTAAAAATCAAAATTTACACACTTCACACACACACCCTAACTGAAAAAGGGCTTGGTTAACACCTCCAAGAAAAGACTCTAAAAAATTTAAATCAATTGATCCTGCACCTCTCTGCCCTTGTTTCGAAATTGTAATCAGTTGATCGTGCACCTCCCTACCCTTGTTGCTCTCTTTTTCCTTTGTGCCGTGTTTGGGTCATCATCATTGCACCACCAAGGCATTCATCTTAGAGACTTCTTGGCCTTGATCCTCAGTTTATGGTAGGAAGACCTACTCCTCTGCATAGGATTTGAGTTAGTCCTCCACCGAGTCTGCACACTGACTCTTCTTCTGGTCCTTTGGGTTCTCCTTCTCATTCTGCCTTCGGTTCTCCCCCTATCACCTTCACCATGTCTGGTGCAAGACCTAATGCTGGTGGTAACCCTGGCCCTCATGTTGGGAATACCACTAGTGGGACCGCAACAAACACTACCCCGGCTACGCTATTTCTCTCCTTCATGGCAGGTCTCATCCTCCTGGATTTTGACCAATTGATAAATGAACCTATACACCATGATGCTAGTTGGCCTTCTATGCCAACAGAGCTCCCTTCCGACTTCCCTATGTTTGAAGGCCTTGTTGGAGAAGACCCTACAAATCATGTTCGACATTTCCACATGTGGTGTTCGTCTAACTCCATTACCGATGACTCTATTCATCTTCGGTTGTTCCAACGTATGCTTACAAGTGAAGCTTATAAGTGGTATGTTCATTAGGCCCCTTCCTCTCATACCAAATTTGCAGCTCTTGCACAAGCTTTTCTCTCTTACTTCCAGCTTCCCCTTCCTTATGACACTGGTACGAAACTCTTGACTTCTTTTCATCAAACGTCTATGACCCATCTTTCCGATCATGTCCACGAATGGCAGAGAAGAAAGAGCCTATGTCGAGCCCCTACCTTCGAAGACCGTGTCTACATGGACTGGTTCCTTAGATTTATTTTTCCACCTATTGAAAAATATATCCCATCTCACTTTCCTCAAACTGAATAAGCCGCTCTCCAAATTTCATTAAAATATGACCTGATCTATGCTCAGTCAGGTTATGTTTATGTTGTTTTACCTATTCTTCCCAGACCCGGTGATGCCAATGCACCAGGGGCATCTCACGCCGCCGATGGTATCGTTGGAGCTCTCTCTAATTCGTATTCTCAACCTCCCATGGGCTATGGTTTTCCTCATGGCGGGCAGCACCACTTGCACTTTTCCACCTCCTGTTTACCACATTTTTACCCAACCTCCTTATTATCCATATCCACAGACTAGTGCTCCAGCTCCTCTAGCATTAGCACCTCCTCCCTTGAATTCTCAACCCCCGCAACAGCAGCCACCGCCCCCTCAGGGGCAGGTGTATGCACAACAGGGCACGAATAATCCTCCTCCCTCCAAAATGAAGAGGAAAGGCACTCGAAATTATTCTGCTCCTAGTAATCCTGAACCTATTCAAGGTAATGCTCCTAACACTATGAACCAGCAACAAGGCACTCAGCCCAAGAAATATAGGCCTATTCACACGAACAAGCCCTGTTCTTGTTGTGGTGTTTACGGTCATTAAATGCATTATTGTCCTGTTTTTCCATAGATGCGGTAGCTATGGGAGTCTCAAGAAATTTTAAGAGGACATCAAGTCGTCCCTTCCGTTCCTCCTAGTCCTGCACCTAGTCAACCGGCTGTGCTTACCTATCCTTTCCCTCAGCAAGGATTTGTGGCTACCCAACCACCTGAAGGTTAGGTGGCCACTCAACCTCTTCCATCTGGTACCTCCGATTACCAAATTCTCATGATGAACTATGATCAACCTCCAACCATATACATCAATCTTCAGACTCAGTCCCATTAGTACAACAAGACTCCCGCTACATTTGTCCCCGAGCCGCCTACTTCGGTTTCTACAGAGCCTATTTCGACACCTAATGGCCCATTGAAGATCCCTCAGCCTAGGGCAGAGGTTCATACCAAGATCCCTAGGGGACCACTACGCCAAAATGTTTCTTCTGGAAAAGTTGGCCATTCGTATAACATAGTAGATGGTCTAGCACAATCTCCTGCTGCCATTTCAACGCTGGAACTCCTCCAGTCGTGCCCCTCACAATGAAAAGCTCTACTATATATCGTGGGTGTTGTAGATCCTTCTGAAAATCGATTGATTGTCTTTGATGTTGACCGGTCAAAGCATCCTCCTCTCCCATCTTCCATCGCATTCCAAATCCCAGTCAAGATCCGGAACGCCAACGTTTCTTGGTGCATTATTGATGAGGGGGCATCCACCTGTGTGATGTCTGCTTTGGTTTGGAAGCAACTCAGATCACCTGAGTTGGCTCCTTCCACGATCACTCTCCGAGCATGGGATGGCCACACCTCCCACCCCATCGACTTATTCCATAACTGTCCTATTACTCTTGCGGGCAAGACTGTTTGCATTGACGTAGAATTCATAGATGCCCCCTTAGATTACAACATTCTATTGGGTCATAGCTACACTTATGTGATGTAAACTATCCCTTCCGTGGTCCACTGCAAGATTTCCTTCCCTCATAATGGAAAGATATTCACCATTGACCAGTTGACATATTACGATCCGAAGTCTCAGACCTCCCCTGAGTCCACTATCTCTTTGATGGCCAACAAGAAAACCTTCGATTATTTGACTAGTGTTTCACCCACAGTCTACAAAGATTCCTCAATACTTGGTACATTCCCTGGTCTTCCTCCTCCTATCTCTGATCCCAGCTAATCGAATTTTTGCATGATGAAATCATCTCGGGCTTCCCTCAAGTGGTCTGCCTCGGCTAGTCAGTAGCCTCCTCACCCTCCACAACCTTCTCCTAGCCCTTCAATTCATCCTTCTAGACCTCCTCCTCTTAGCCCTTCAGTTGGTATTCATGAGCCTCCTTACCCTCCTGGAATGGTTCCTCCAGGACTTAACCATTTATGAGTCATCTCGCCTGGCCATTACCCCTCCGGTCAGATACCGTTCCTAGCTCCCCCACCAGGGGTCTATACAGCAACTATCATGGCCACCCTCTCTCTTCCTAACTTGACCCTTGGGATTCTCATCTGGTACCTTGATCCTCCAGCTGCTACCTCGCCAAGTCAACCTAAACCTTATATTTCTTTGACCCCTACTCAACCAGTCCCCCTGACTTCTCCCATTGTTACAATGCCTCAGCCACCTCAACGGAAACCACCTCCCATTGCGATCGCTTCAGGTAAGAAGGGAAAATCTCACAAAAGGGCCTCAAAGTACAAGTCCACCCCTACTAACCCGGCACCTCCTCAGCCTCCAAATCCTTGTGCTTTGTGTGATGTCGTCGGTCACGCCACCCATACCTATCCTGAGTTTCCCCACATCAAGCCCATGGTTAAAGTCATGTTCCCTGAGTCTATGGTCCTTGAAACCTCTGCTTCTTCCTTGACTATAGCCAAAAACACCAAGACTATTCACACCAACCAACCTTGTGCTTTTGTGACCTCCATGGCCATTAATCTCATCATTTTCCCCACCTTACGCATTACCGTGCCTCTTTAGAGGTAGTTCGAGGGTACGAGATTGAATAGAAACAATCCGCTTCTCTTGTACTTTCACAGTGTGCTGCAAGAAAAAGTGAGGATTTACCCACTCCTATTGACAATCCCTCTCCTAAGTTCGAGATGATGAAACATGCGGCCACCATCCTCTACCTATCATCATCCATGAGACCCTTGGCAGAAGCTCCCTCTGAATCTTCTTCTGTTGTTTCGCTTGACCTCCCTTCAGTGATCACCCTGGGCTCAACATCAGTAGATCCCTTATCTACTTGTTCTTACATCATCCCCTATGATGATGCACATTTTAACCTTTCTTCTCATGATGATGAGTCAGGTAGCTTCACCACGTCATGTGGTCTCCCTTCCTCCAGTCGTTCCACCTTCTTTTGTGATGACGACATCATGGAAGCCATGTCCACCCCTGACTTCATCTGTCTCGCCCATAACGGGATAACATCATCCATACCTATGGTGACTTACATGGCCTGAGCATAAGCTACACCTCCGGTAACTCCCACATTCCACCTCACCGACGGCGTGTGAGTAGTAGACATCCTACCCAGATCACTTCCTCCTGCGGAGTGCGTTCGATTTCTAATTTATGCTCAGGTTGCCAAAATTTTTCATCATCCTCGCATTTATTTTCTTGCAGCACCTTTCAGATGAAACCGCCATCCACACCTTATATTGGTTTCGCCGATGGTGCAAGCCGCTACTCCTATAATCTAGCCTCGACAAGTTGCGCCATTTTTACCCCCTTGCATTCACTTTTTCTATTGAACGATGTATGCATTGGTACTGCTACCAATAATCAGGCTGAATATGATGCAGTAAAGGGTTTATTAGCCGATGCCCTTTCACATCGCATCCTCCACCTTCATGTTCATTTAGATTCCCTGCTTCTTGTCATGCAATTGAATGGTGTCTATCGTGTGCATAATCCTATCATTTTTAGAAGATATTTACGAGTGAAGCTTTTGATGTGTGAATTTGAAATCATTACTTTCAGTCATGTACCTAGAGCACAAAATCACTATTTAGATAAAATTCTAAACCATATTCTAGATTGGCATTTAGCACATGCATTTAACACAAGACAATAACATAAAAATATCAAAATGATGAATATCCATTATATGTGTGATATAAAATGTTTTAGAGTCCATCCACTCTAATACATATGACATGCCCATAGCATGTTACAAAACTCAAAACTAGGGGCACCACCTACCCCTACAGACTCATCACTATCTAGAGGATCCTGAGCCAATGGATTTTCTCCCATAGCTCATAGATCATGCATACCCTGTCCGACCATCGCCATGCGCCGCATGACCCCTCGCCACTCAGAGGGTAAACCAATACATGGCCCTATGTACTGGTCATCTAAGTCTTGCCAGTTGCACTCTAAAAAATCCGTCATAAGCCTCTCACGTCTATGATGGATATCCTCTAGGAGGGATGCTGCATCCTCATTTTGCTATGCCCTTGGTCCACTAGATCGTACAGTCCCCGATACTGCAGGTTGTCCCATGTACCCGGCCGGTTTTACCAGTGCTGTATCTGCATACCAAAATTGAAAGAATCAGTACCACTTACAATATTCTAAAACTTTACATGCACATAAAATATTAGCAATTTGTCACTTACCATCAGGTCCCCATATTCGACTAGGTGGCAGTGGCAGATCCGGATCCCCACAATAACTCATCCCACTATAGGGATAGTCATCTATATACAGTGGCATCTGATCCCAATGAACAAAGAACTCAAGTCAGAACACCCATCCAACTGCTCCACCTCCTCCTTTGCATAGTAGTCGCCCCCACCGATGCATCCTAGGCTCTCTTGGCCCCCCATCTTTGAGTTGTCTGTGAGGTCGAAGTGTCGAGATCTTCTCAAAGAAGAACGAGCAGAAAACTGTACCATATGCAAAATCATGGTTCACTTGCCTCTTGCATAGCGACAATTGTCGTTTCAGTTACGACAACATCATCTAGGCCCACCCATAGTAGGTCTCACTCAAAACACTCTCCATAAGAATCATTTTCCCTCCAGTGATGTGATGGAGTGTCTGGTTGCCCAGGATCCACAGCACGGGTCTCTCACTTCTCCAAATCCCCGATGGGTATCCGAGTCCCTTTGACCTAGAGACTTGGTCGAAAATGGTGCTCTACAAACTCTATGATATTCCACCCACGTGGTAATACTGGCTGAGTATTCCCTACCATTCCAAGTGGTGGGAGACCAGTCAGGAAATATATATCCTAGACAGTCAACTCAATCCAGTGCCCCTGCACTATAAAGACCTCATGGTCCAGGTCCCAATAACTGACAGTCCGGGCCAATAAGTGCTCTCTAGCTCTCATCAAAGGGTTCTCCACAAACTTCAAAACCCCAAACCTGGCCAAACCACTGCAGACATCTTGATCCTCCCAGATCTTTGACCGTAATGTGCCCATGTCTCTCTCTCTCCAGTTGATCCATAATTCTACCATATCTACACAAAACCATCATATTTTTCAGTATATAGATAAGAAAGAATGTATCTCATCATAAAAACCTAGTGCTCAGCCAAAAAGAAGCACAAAAAACCCCTCCCTGAGAGGTCGCACTTTTCAGGCCCAAACCTATGATAGGTCACAGTTTTCTCCTCAAAACCTGATACCCAGGTCACGCTTTTTGCCCCAAAAGGTGCAACCGAGCCGTGAAGAAGAGCAAGGGTCTGTTACTAATCCCTGGGGACCTAATCTGAACTTTCAATCCATTGAAAAGAAAGAGTAGGTTAGGCCTCTTACCTACAACTGACGAATCTGGATTCCAATAGTTGGTTTGTCTGCTATGATCACCGCAAGATTTAGAGCCTTCTCTCCTCTCTACATTCACCATAGCTCCACATGAAAATGAGTGAATTTGGAGGGAAAATCCTTATTAAAAGAGAAACCCTTGATTTTTCTTTCACCTGTTGTGGCCAAACTGTAGCTCAGTTTACCAAATCATCTGTACCATTGGAAAGCTCTCACCGAGCCCTCAAATGGGTATCCATTAGTTTTTCATGATTTGATACTTCACCACGACACTTTTTGTTCAAGAAGGGTCACTTCACCACTCTTCAAAATCGAATTTCTTCACCTGCAACACTTATAATTGGCGGCACCCCTTTTCCTTCATACTTGTCCATGCTTTTGTTGATATTCGTCATGAGTAACCATTATGTACTCATGTTTTTATGGTCCCCGTTGGACCTTTTTCCTATGTGGTAGCACCATTGAGTCGGCCTTTTTTAGAGCATCCGAGTTGAGTCATCATTGCATTCATTGAGTCTATCCCAAGCCCCTTTGTATCTAGCATAGTACGCCATCCTCCATTGTTTGGTTCCTCTCTCATGTTGTACATCATGGCCTTCAGTCGCACTGTCCCCTATCCCTCATGATATTGTGTCAGTCGCTGCCAAATCATCCATTCCCTTTATGCCCTAACAAGGGAAGTCGTCTGTCCACTACTCAGTAATGCCCATTTTCATCATCACCCCTGGTGTCCATCTGTCAGTCGCTCTACTATCTTCTCTCGTGCCTTAGCCGAGGACCAATTATTGCCTCACCTATGGTGGACCTCCTTCTGTCGACATCAGATCATTTATTCCAAAAGACAGGTCTAGAGGGCGATGTACCTTGGTTCCATCTTCCGCTCTTGTTTGGTGCCTCAGATCAGGCAAAGGGACTCCTTCTAGCCCTTTGAATTGATTGTTTCTCAGCTCTATCTCCTTTCAGCATGCTCAAGATCGGTATACTTGATCGTTCAGTGATGCAGTAGATTGGACCGGTGATTCCTGGGTGTGTGTAAGATGTTTCAGCCCTCATGAGGGGGTGGCCCTACAGGTAGCCCCCCACATACCCGGATGAATTCTTCACTTTAGCCTTCATTGTAGCTCCATAGATTTGATGATGTCAGCCTCAGCCGCTTACAATGCCTTTTTTATTGCATGTTTCAGTTAGATTTTCAAAGCCCTTTCCTGTTTACAGGGGCATCTAGGTTGTATTTGTATCTCATGTACTCATATATTATTGTAAAAGTCCTGACTATTATCCCAGGAAAAATATGTATGTGGGATTCATTATCATGTTTTTTATCTGGCTCATGTTTATGCCAGCATATACTATATTGTTAAGTCAGATGCTTATTGGACACCTTATTTTTTGTACATTGCCTCGGCAGGCATAGGTATACCTCCCCCGCCGCCTATAGTAGGTACTCACTTATAAAAGAGACTTGTCACACCTGTAAGTCTCACCTCCTCAGGGTCTAGTCCTTTCAGTACTTTGGTCTACCTTATACTTCTCTCTCTTTAACTTCCCCTTCGGTGTCTAGTGATTGAGTTCTTACAATGTACTTCGGTCATAAGATTAGCTCCTAATGCTCGCATGCTAGGGGGTAATCTGTTACACCATTTTTTGGTCATCTAACCTATTGTCATTAGATGGATCTAGGTACACCATGTAAGACCAATTTTACCCTAAGTAAAATTGCTTTCACTATGAAAATAACTTAGTAAACCACCTTTATTAAGTTGTTTATGGTCTAAATAGGAAACCCCATGAGGAAACATTAAATAAATATACATTTGTTTGATTTTCCTCAAGGAATAATTAGTTAAACAATAGTTTAATTAATATTCCTGGTGATATTCAACCCAAAACAAAGAAATTAATTAGATAAATTATTATTTATCTTATTATTTTCTAAATATTAGTTATTTAAACTTTATTTAAATAATATTATTTGTTAAATATGACTAAATCACCCATAAATAATTGAGTAAATCATTATTTATTTGACTATTACTCAACCATATCCTTAAAATGATAAATAAATCATTTATTTAGTTATTATTTACAAATAAAGGAATTTGACCCAAGTCAAATTCCTTTTCCCTCCAACAAATATAATAAAATATTCCATAAAATTTGGATCTTGATTTGGTTAATAATATTTTAATTATGCACCAATATCTAGATGAACTCAATATTTTGTTATAAATAGAAGGGTTTTCCCATTCATTTACTGCCTTTTGTTGCCTACAAATCACTTTGGATCTATACTTTTGGTCTGACTATTGATCCACCATCAAAGCCATATTTTTTCTACCATTTTTGTCCGAGTTTTCTACACCATCAAGAGAGAGAAGTTTTAGATCTGAAGTGCTGAGGACTTACAAGAACCCATCCCATTGAAGAGAACTGGTAACACCCTTCTGTGTTTTCCTCCCAAGTGCCCATAATATAAAATCCATTCAACATATTCTTGTCTTGTCTATTGGATGCATGGAGTAAATCTTGTTTTTTCTACTGTTTAATGTCTTCTAATGCATAAATATAGATTTTTGCAGCATTTATCTTGATCACCTAGCTATATATCTGAAGATATTCGAAATCATCTTTGTTGTTAGGGCTATTTTTTATGCACATCTAAAATGGTCTTTTTTTGTACGCTTGGAATTAAGATTCATACTAACATAAACCATTGGCAAGAATATTTTGGTTTCTAGGGACAAAGGTGAGTTCAAACTCTGCAAAGGTTTTCAAGAGATTCATAGCATTATATCTATAGGCTCTTAGTCTTGGATTATTGGCAGTGCATTCTCCATTTACTTGCCTAATTATCAGTTCTGAATCTCCATGGATAGTTATCCTCTTGGCTCCTAATTTCTTCAGTAAATGTAGTCCTAAGAGGGGTGATTCATACTCTGCTATGTTATTAGTGCATTGGAAATTTAGTCTGTATGAATGGCCTTTAGCATGGTTATTATTTGTGTTATGCACCCATATGCCTACCCCTGCACCAATTCTACTACAAGACCCATCAAAACTCATACTCCAAAGAGGTTCATGTTCAGATTTTTCATTAATTTCATGTATGTTTTTCATAGCTGCCACTGTGTTTTTCTTTAGGGTCTGCACTATGTTTAGTTTTGTCTCATTCCCCAAGGTCTTCATTGTTTTGAGGATTTCCTCTTTGATTTTCATGCTTAGCACTAGGTTGATGGTTGTCTTGTTTCTTATGATCTTTATTGTCTTTGTTGTGATTTTCTAAATTAGAAAATTGTTTATGTAAATCCTCCTTTTCCTCTTCTTCTATGGTTGCCACTATGTTGGTTAATCTTCCATCTTCTAACACTTGCTCATTAGGAATTTCATCATTGTAAAGAATGAATTAGTCAAGGTATGTATGTATAAAATAAAGAAGGGAGTTATCTGGCCTCTCTTAACTACTCACCATGTATTTCATGTGTGTTTCCCTGTATAGTTTTCTAGGTTGACTGAAAACAGGGATGGTGGCATAAGTCATATCCATTTTCATAGTGCCTTGAAGCTTAGTGCCCCAAGATATTCAAAGGAGCATGCCATATTTTGGAGGTATATCAGCCACTATTATGTCCATCACTAAGCTTTTGGATAGGATTTGTTCTAAGTTGACACAAATATCTTTTATTAGGCCTAGGCATTTGACTTTGCTGGAGTCAAATGAGTATAGATATTTGTGTGGCCTAGTTACCTCAAGGCCTAGTCTTTCCATTATTACTTTGGGTATGAGGTTATGTGATGCTCCTGAATCAAACATGGTATTGTGTAAGATGTTATCATGGATTTTTAGACTGACATAAAATGGAGGAACTCCTCCTTCTTGAAATTTTCCTTCAATTTTTGGTCCAAACAGGAGCTCAGGTTTGTCATCATTTAAGTTAATAGAATAATTGTTGTCTCCTATGTTCAAAGCTCTTGAAAATTGGGATTTATATACATCTTGTGTGACTAATTCAGTGAAAGGAATGCAGATTTTAATTTTGGCAATTTCACTCTCTATGCTAAAAGGAGTTTGTTTTTTGGAAATTTTTAGTTCAACCGTTTTTAGTCACCGTTTTATCAGCAAAATCAGCTTGCTAGTTATTATTATGGACAATATTCAGGATGGTTTTATCAGGAGCATTAGCTGAGGTGATAGTGCTACTAGGCTCACCACTATGTTTGCTAAGAATTTGAGTGTTTTTTCCTTTGTTTTTGTCAGAACTTTCAGCCACTCTGTTGTGGTTTTCTGCTTTTTTTGGAAATGTTTATAGGGTTGTTTTTAGCAGATATTTCAGAGGTCTTTTTATTGGGAACTTCTTGGTTATTTTTACTCCTTAAGTCATATTGTTTATGTACTTATATTATGGCATTTTCAAATCCTTGTTGGTAGTCTGCAGACTCTAGGCTTTCTTCTTCACAAGGTGTATATATGACTTGTTCTTTCCTAGTGAGGAAAACAATATCCTCATCCTTTGTTCTCAACATGTTTATGTGACTTTCCTCTGCTTCCTCTACTATTTATTCCTCCTCATCAACATAGTTTTCTTGAAAGGGACGTCTGATCAGTTTATCAGGACCTCTTTGTCTTATTTGAGGAGGGTTCCTTCTAAAATTCTGATTTTGATTTTGAGCTTGGTTCCTGTTTTGAGAAGCTGTTTGATTTTCTCTAGGATAAGCTCTCTCATTTACATTAATTCTATCCATCATCCTTTCCATAGTTTTGACTAAGTTATCAAGTTTTGTGTCAGATGTGGAAGGTACAACTTCGTCCCTATAGGTCACCCTTTTTTTACTTTTCATTCTAGCTCTTTTGGAAATTAGATTTGCCTTAACACTTACTGCCCCTCTCTGCATATCTTCTAAGGTGAGGGGTCTTCTTTCTCTTAACTGGTAGACCATTTCAGGGTCAAACCCATCAAGAAATTTCATTAGAGCCAGGCCTTGTGGTGGTTTAATATGGATAGGTAGGGAATTATACACACTATTGAATCTAGTGCAGTACTCTTGTACTCGTTCTCCAACATTCCTTTTAATGTTCTCATATTCTGATAAAATTTGGAGAGGATTCTTCTTGACTTCCCATTTGTTTAAGAATAATTGATGGAAAGCAGGGAGGTCAATTATACTATTAGGGGTTAAGCCTTTAAACCATTTTCTTTCTTCTCCCCCTAATCTTTGAGAAAACATTCGAAATTTCACAGTTTCATTATCTATTTCTTATCTGTCAAGGTAGTCATTCATTCTATCTACATGTTTTTGAGCTGTGGTAGAACCACTAGCATCATATAAAGGAATTTTGGACTGATAATCTTGTGGTAGAATGGCTAAAGGTAAAGCAAGGACTAATGGAGCATACCATGTTGCCATGATGTGGAGTTGTGGGAGAAATGGTGGGTTTACAAGTGGAGGGTTTGTGATAGAAGGTGGATGACGAACATAAGTGGTTTGAACAGTGAATGTGTGGGTGGGTGTGATAGAAGTACTAGGACTAGCTAAGTACCGTTGAGCAGATTTAGGATGAGAGAAGCCAAAATTGTGAATGAAATGGAGATCAGGAGGAGTGGATGGGGAGGCTTCTCTATTGCTAGTTTGTTGTGAATTTACAGGCTCAAAGTCTATCTGATCTATACCACTTAATGAATTCATTATAGATAAGTTTCTGATATAGGATAAGTCAACTTGGGTATCTTGTAGAGCTGTAAGGTTTTCAGGGACAGAGTTTTCTCTGTGGATTGGTTTGATAACAGTTGGATTTTTGGGTGTAGGAGACTTCCTAAGGATGCTTTCAGGATTGTCAACTATTTTAGGAGGGTTTGGGTCAGGATAGGCTCTAGTATGGATTCTTTTGGAAGTGAGGATTTATACCCAAAGATAAGAAAAGTTAGCTAAATATGACAGTATTTTAAAGGAAAAATAATCTGTGTAAGAAAAATTTTAGTACACAAAGTTTTCTTAACTGGGTTTCGTGATGTTCTAATGATAAAATAGGGTATCCCAATGGATTTTTTGGAAATACCAATGGGATTAGCAGGCCTACTAAAAACCAGTGGATTGACTAGGTGGAATATTTTTACTTTTTTTCTAGGACTGGTTTTTGTCCACCATCAACAATTAGGAACCACTCTTGGCAGACACTTGATTCATTTTAAATTAATGAGGTTTTCTCAGTTTTTGAGAGAATATGAAAATTTATTACTCAATGTCCCTAGTATTGTTGCCACTATGTTGGCTCCCTGTGATTTACAGGAATGGCAATAACAAACATTGCAAGGGCCACGTCAGAACCACTTTGGAATCTTAGGACCTAGCCTTCCTAGATTCAGAGAGGGATCTCTCTATATAAGTGATTTAAAGGATATATCTTTATGCTTTTTTTATACTATTAGGCTAGTTATGAAGCTCTGAGAACTCTGTTTTGGTTTTGGTTGATTGAAAAGGTACTTGAAGGATTTAAAGGTTGGAAGAGATTGAGAGAGTGTTTCAGCTGGATGGATAGACTATGAGGCAACATTAATCCATTGGGCTATGGAGTCATAAAAGGATTTAATTATTCAATAACTATCCAAAGGTTTTCATAGGGCAAGTCGTCTAGATTAAATTGATCTCCAGATTAAATTGTGATATGAAACATTAAGGTGTTGTGAAGGCAGTAAAGCTATAGTCAGTCAAGAATATTCTAGCTCTACTTAAAGAAGAAAAGCATTTCAAAGTAACTGTTTGAAGTAAGCCAAAGGACAGGGAAAACCATAGACTTATTTGGAAAAACTGTTATTAAAGATGACTTTTAAGATAAAAATCTAGTAATCCTAAGACTACTTTTAGATAAAGAAAACAAACAAGATAACAATAAGAGCAGCCTAAGATCAAACAGAAATAATCTAATATGTTTTTGACAAACTCTTTAGGGATCTTTCATAGCAAATTTTAAAGACTAGCTAGAGGACAGGGCATACCATAGACGTCCCTGGTTTAACTCTACTTAGCATACTTTGAAAATATCTTTCAAGGAAAATATCTCAAGTTTTACTCGGAAGGATATGGGCTTACCAACACTTCCCTGGTTATACTCTATTGAATCATTCTTAAAAACAACAAGCTAGATAAAACTGGAGGGCAATTAAGAATCCTTCAATCAAAACCTTACAAAAGAAAACATGAAGATAAAGCTTGCAGACAAAAATAGGGTACCTTTGACAGTAAATCCTATCTAATTTTTATGTTCTTTATCAGATAAAATGGTCAGAATGAAAACATAAGGAGAAAACAAAAACATTGAGGAAAAACATCACCATTAACATAGACCAGGATCCTATGAATCAACTTTTTTATTGATGTTCAAACCAGTTACATACTCTAGCACAATGAGACTTTACAGTTCAAAGCTTCTCTATCCAGCTTAGTACTCCTCAACTAGCTTAGCAACACTCTAAATCACTAATAGTAACAACCTTCTACAACCAACCAAGAACCCTTTCTAATGAAGTCCTCATGCTATATTTATAAGAAAATGAGGAGGTGAAATTAAAGCTAGGGTTAATATGTTCATTTATGATTGATTTAATGATCTTTGACCTTTGAGACCATGCAAGGCCCAAGGCAAAAATATCTAGAAAAAGTTACTCTTTATAATGAATGTTGTTTAATTTCTGAGCTACTTAGTTGCAATATTTGACTTTGAGGCTTCTTAATAACTTTTGAAATAACTATTGAGTTGCTTCTTTGAAAATATCTTCTGAGTGTAATAACTTTGTATGTTTTTTGAGGAAAATATGTGCTTGTTGGTGGCATCTTTAGTCTTTGATGAAGTAACTGCTTCATTGATTTTATCATTCAAAGATGTCTTTGGGCTGATCTGCTTGGTTTATCCATTAAACTGTGTTTTTAGGCCTTGGTCTGTATTTGGCCTTCTTTAATCATCTTGTTGTATTTATTCACTTTTGCTGACTGTTTCAAATTTTAATCCTTTGTCTTTAAAATTTATTCACTATCTTTAATCTATGATTTCAAGCCTTTAATCCTTTGTCCTTCATTTCTTCGCTGATCTTCTTTGTCTTCTTGTATGTAGAGTTTCTTATGTATCAGAGGGTTTCTTTGACTGAATCAATGGTCAAGAATCATTGATCTAACCTCAGAAGCAAAACCATGGATCCCTTATATTCGTTCATCCAGTCTCATGTATCGTCATCCAAAGACTCTGCCACTAAAATGACTGTGGTTTAAACTTAAGCTGCCATTAAAACCTGCAATAATAAACAAAAATATTAAATCAAAACCTACATTTTTATGGTTTAAACTGCATTTCAGAGGTTTCATGGGGGCTTCAGAGTGATGTGTAGTGAAAAGGAAATGAGCAGGGGAGGGGTTCCATGGGAGGAACCAGGAAGGAATAGCAAAATTTTTGGATATGGGCACGAAAATAAGCAAGGTGGTTTTGTGGAAAACTGATGGTTTTCACGTGAAAAATAAGCGGTAAGAGGTTTTGGCCTAAACAGACGTGATGCCACTCATTGTATGCCATGTGGCAGGTTGAAAACTTCTCTTATCATGCGGAAATGGCTCGTTAAACTATGGCATAATAATGAACGCGATATCATATGTGAGCCGTTGGATCTGGGGGGAGCCAGATCAAGAGTGCAGGTTCATCCCGACCGAAGGAGTTGGTCGGTCGTGGGGATAGTACTGGAGGACAGTTGGAGAATGGAGATTGGTTGGCAGATCATGAAGATCCATGGTGTATATTTCCCGATGGATTAGTCAGATAGAAGGAGGGTTGAGGGGGAGAAGGGTCGTGGTAGTGTGGTTGCCATCATATTTGAGGCGATTGATGGTGAGGATCTCTTTTGTAGGAAAATAGATGGCATGGGACAAATTATAGGGAAAGGGGCTAAGGGAAAAAGAAAATGGTCAAACCCTTGGGTTATATGAAGGAAAGGGGCTAAGGCTTAAGCCCAAAAAAGGGCTTAAGGCCTTATTTTTCAAATGGACGGATTTAGGCCTAAACAAGGTGTTTTTAATCCTTTTTTAAGGTTTCGGTAAGTTTAGAAAAGGGTTTTTAAAACCAATGAAAGGGGTTTTCATGGTTTAAAAAGGTTTTTTAAGGGAATGGAAGGTATAAGAAAGGAAAATGGGCTTTTTAGAGCGGAAATGACTATTTAGAATAGGAGTAAAAATGGGTGAATGAGGGGAAGAGTTATGAAGGGGAAAATGGTGGAAATTGCCTGAAATTAGTTTCCTTTGAATCAACAGGTGATCTTTTAGGAGGCATAGATGAATATTTTAGTGAACTGATAGATTTAGGATAATGAAGGCAGTGAGAATTCCAAAACTCACAAGATTTTCTCATAAAATATTGTTTTTGAAAATCGAAGAAATATTTAGCCATCCTATATAACAAATTTTACTGATGGCTAACACCTTATTCTCCTTCAAAAACACAGAATTAGAAATGAAGGTGGGTGATGATGATGAGAGAAGAAAATCTCCCTCCTTCTTGTCCTTACCCAAGCCTCCCAGCACTGTAGCTGTGTCTTCTAATGCTCCCATACCTCCTGGCTCTGATCTTGGAGCATCATGTATTGAGAGATCTCCCACAAAAACTAAATCAGGTGGCCTCCCAGGTGGTTTGCCACTAGATAAGAGTGTCCCATGTAGAAATATCATGAACATAATAGATGGGACTGTGAGGTCCTTTCTTCCACTATGCAAATCCATCTCTATTTTCTGTGTGGAAGTGTTATGTGAGGGGTAAGTATGCATGCCTTTGATCATTTTAGGTTCACCACTCTTCTTGTCCACCCATTCCATTTTCAAAGCCTCCCAATCAGTGGTGACTTTCCCCAATGTAATCAACCATTGAACACCCAAGATAACATTGGTGTCTGGTATGTCAACTACAAAGAACTGATCCACCAAGGTGTAGGATCCCATGGTGACTCAAAGTGATGGGACATAATGCATGAGTTGAATTTTTCTATCTCTTGAGACCAAAACAAATAATCCCTCAAAAGTATCAGTGGGTATTTCCCTCCTTTGTACAAGATGGGCATCAATGAAATTGTGGGTATCCCCCCTGTCAATCAATACAAAAACCCTTTGATTCATGATTGAACCTTGAATTATTAAGGTCAAGTACTTAGGTACTCCTCTCAAATATGCAATATTTCCTCCAATAGGAGCAAATGCTCCATTCCCATCTCCTAATGGTGTTGGATCTCCTTCAACATTGTCAGCGCTGTGACCCCTTCTTGGTTCATCATCTTCATCTTCTTCAAGATCTGAGAAGACCTCTATGTAATGTGCTTTACCGACAGCACATATATGTCCAGGTACCCATGGTTCTTGGAATTGAAGCATAGCTTCTTTCTCCTTAGATCTCTCCAGACTTCATCATCAATAGTCTCCTTATATGAGCTCTCCTTGGAAGGAGCAGCTTTCTCTTCCTTTCCTTTCGAAGGGAAAGAGGGCTTGTGCTGAAAGTTTGGCTTTGTTTTGGGCAAGGAATCTTGAAGGTCTCTAGCCCTCTCAATGGAATCATGCAAGGTATAGGGCTTGTTAGACTTTACCAACACATGAAGAGGTTCATCTAAGCCATCGATGAACATGTACACCCTTCTTTCTACAGACAATTCAGGAACCATAACAGATAATTTCAAAAATTCGGAAATGTGAGACTCTGTATTACCTAATTGCTTTAACTTTGCAAGTCTCATGAAAGGTGCCTTTGGATATTTTCTGTCAAACCTTTCAACCAGCCTTCTAGTGAACTCAGAATAATAAGTCACATTGGCATGACCCAATGTAGATAAGCCATGGAACCACCAGTTGTGTGCTTCACCTTGAAAGTGCAGCGCTACAATCTTCATAGCTTCCATCTCAGGAACCTTGTTCAACTGAAAGTAGATGTCAAGTTTCTCTACCCATGCTTTGGCAGAACAAGTGGATGACCCATCAAACTTGGGTAAAAATAATCTACCCATAGAATGATGTCGATCAAGATTCTGAGTGAATCCACCATCTCTATGCTGATGCCTTGGTCTTCTTTTGTCCTTGAGGTGACAAAACTCTTGAAAACTAAAGTGATCCTTGAATCTCTGATTCTGAGACTCATATTCTTCAAATTAGTCTTCAAGGGATGCTTGCTTTTGAGGCCTTTCATTTTCCACAGCCAAAAAATTAGGCATGGTAAAGCATTGTGGAGCTTGTGGCTGGTTCACTAATTGATCATTCCAGTGATGAGACATGCCAGAGCTTTCTCCAAAATGAAATATCTTAGGAGATTCCTTGATTTTTTTCATTCTCATCTATTTGATCTCTCTAGCAATATATTGCATGGCTTTCAAAAGGATCTTTGCAAAGTCCTTTCCTTCTACATTACTTCTAGATTCAGGGGCTTTACCATTGTCTTGATCATCAATGGTGTAATAAAATTATTTTCTCTTCTCTTTAGATACCTCTTCTCTCTGTCAGTAAGAGGTTCATCTTCTTCTGAAGACACATTGACTTCTTACAGGCTGTGCCAAGATGATTGCTCCGATACCACTGTAATATCCCCAAAATGGGATTGCAGCAATATTAAACAATACTGCTTCATAAAATAATGCAGTTCACCAAAGTAAGAGCAGGAGGCCAATATGGAGGCTCAAAATTTACACATACATCAGAAAATCAGATTTACAATGAGTTCCATACAATGTATAATAGGAAATTGAAGACTAAAATAGAATAATTCCCTCAAAAGAGGTGCTGTAAACACATGTATTCACTGCAAAAAGGCTTGAAAATGCTATTTTATAGAACATACAGTAGCTGTAGATTAAAACTTAGATATAGAGAAAAATAATGCATGAACAGTTAGATCTATGATAGATCCATACACTATAGATTCTATACTTTACATACCCCTTGGGGTTCTCAGCAATACATGAAGCACATGGAGTAGATCTAAGATCTTATGCAACAGATATTTAGAATGATTCAGAATTTCTGAAGCAAATACAAGAGTATTCAGACCAGATCTGAATATGACATGGAATAGATCATAAATCCATCGATGACTATAGTGAAGGGAAAATTCCCAACACCAAATATCTCTTCTCCAAAAGTATGCCAAAACACCCTGAAACTTTACACTTAAAAATAACGCAGTACTGGAAGATGGACTGTGCTATAGACTTTAAGAATAGTTTGGCCTAATGTGAAGGTATGGATCTAAAGCTTCAATGGTCCAATACACTCTTGCCAATGAGATAGAAGACTTTCCTACTGAAAAGAGGCACTATATTGGCCTAGATCTGAGTAGATCTAGCCTCCACTTGCCGCAGGTTACAAGGACAACCAAACCCTCAACAGGATCTACATTGTAGTTGGAAGGTGAGGCTTGGAAAAATGCCTGATAGTGGACAATATCAGCAAGACTCTTCCAAGATACCTCTCAAGGAAAGAGGTGGGATTCCCGATCAGGAACACCAAGTGCTAAACAACACTATTCTCAGCTAAACAACAAGAGAATGATATATGTCTAAATAGACAATATATTCAGAAATATAACATGTTCAACAACCTTCTTCTATTGTCCTCCTCTTCCTTTTATAAGATAGAAGTCTTGCAAAACCCTAAACCATCTCAAGGATTTAGCTTCTTTCACATGTGACACCTCCAACTAAGATTGCGTTGTGCATCAATGAGGTTCATCCATTCTAGACAATGCTATTGATCTAGTCATGGTTGACCCAGTCAAATGTCTCAATCCCTTTCATACATAAGGGTGTTTTATTAAGATGGCCGAGATTTATCTTTGTTGACATGGGGCATTGATTTATTCATTGTTTCAGGAGTTTTTATTGTCCTCCTTTACACATTTATTCATGCAACAAGAAATGAAACAAAATTGTATATTCCCATTAGCTTGGGATAATTGGGAATATTACAGTAATGGATGGAAACATCTCTTACTAAGATAAGATCTTCTTAACTTGGATTTCCAAGCATAAGAAGGGTGATTTTCATGTAGCATATGATTCATTCCTCTTCATGGGAGTATTTCATACCACTATGGAGGACTTATTCATGGATATATATATCATCTTACTTCTAGTACATGTTAAGAACATTGTTTTTACATTTATTGATTATCATACTCTTACCATCTCTATACAGTGCATTGCTCCACAAGAGGGCAAGCTTCTCATTGGGCTCCATGGTAAATTTTGTGCCAAATCTTATGATGGAGACAACCATATTTTGTGCGGCCTTGGGAAAGTGTTTTATTATTTCATGTATGCTCAGCTGATTCATCAAGCCATTTACTATTCACTAGTAGATGTGATGACATATACAACTAGCCATTTGTCAAGAAACAACTTTCCATGTTATTTTCTGAAGCAACAGTCAGGAAAACTGCGTTATGACCACTTGGGGAACTATTGGTACCTTCCAGCACTACATGGAACCTTTATTGTTCCTCTCATTTGGATGTCATATGATGGTGATTTCTTATTCATCATATATGGGATGGTTTGGGCCAGCATGATTCATAACAATGGAGAGGAGATATTTGGAGGTCTAGCCTCTTTCTTGCCACTTGAGGGCAACTTTATTGCAACCCAAGATCTGCAGACACTCTACAGTTATCATAGGTGGAGAGGAGGACAACGTGGGGTAGGTTATTTTTTCTACCATGTTCATTTATTCAGCGCACCTACCTTGCAGGAGCCAAAGGTGGAGGAGAATTTTTAGGAGTTGCCATGTTGAGAGGTAGCTCATTTTGTATGGATGATAGCTTGGGGATGGAGGATCCACATGGTAATGATGGTTCCCACTACATTTCAGATCCCACTCCTCAAAGGGACCTCTATAAATCACCTTATTGCCTCCTTGAGTACTCTACTTGTTCATGATGATAGCTATTCAGCTAGATTGCATGCTTGGGAGGGGCAATATGGAGATTTATTGATGAGATAACATCTCATTCCTTGGAGGAGTTTATCATATGTAGACGCTACAGTAGGAGGGTATAATTCTCAATTATATCTTCGCAGTTGCTTGAGGGCAAGAAACATTTGGGAGGGGAGGACTGTAATATTCCAAAATTAGCATACAGTTAATTCGAATATCGATTTTTGCTGTTTACACTTAGGAGATGAATAAATGGGTAAGGAGGCCCATACATTTCAGAAATAGGAAAAAAATCCCTCATAATGTGAAAAAGGATCATCATAGGAGCTGGATTTTACACCCTCATTTGTGAAAAGGGGTAATTGAATGTGGACAAGGTCAAGTTTGACCAAGTCAACAGTGCTGGGACAAGAGGTGGAGAACATCTATGGAGACAGCGTAGTGATAGTGGGAGGAAGATTCCTTAGTGGGGGAAACCCTAATGAGTGGGGCCGATGATGAGAGGGCTTCCATTTGTATAAAATTAAGGCAAAGAAGCCATAGCAAGACATGATATGGATTATTGATTGTGTGGTCTGCATGACTATTGTGCTTTCTTCAACTGTTTAGTTGAGATTATTGTGTTGCTTAGCACAAGGCATTAATGTTTAGGAATTCCTTCTCCTTTCAAGAGAGGCCTCTTGAGGGATCTTGTATTTCATTTCTCCACATCCAGGCTTCAGGTCAAGCCACCTCCTTCAGCTACAGTGTTAAATCTGAAGCATTATAACGTTGTGTTGTAGGGTGTTGCAGTGGAGGTTTCACAACATCACTTCCAGAGCTTATTTTTCAAAGGAGGAAGCTTTATTTCCTTTAGGATATCAATGAGGAAGCCCTTGGAGCATATTTCATATCTTGGCACTTGGTCAACACATTTTCTATCTCCTACAGTGCAGTTTCTCTCCTTGACTGCGTTATTTTCAATGAGTATTTGCAATGACTGTTGGAGCGTGAGATCTTCAGTGTTAGGATCAGTGTTTCAATTGGACGATCCATTGGAGGATTTCTATTTATATTGTGGAACATATTTAGACATCTCCATCGAGTTCTTGAGTTGCAGCTACTACATAGTCCTAGGACTGCAACTCTGACATTTTTTACTTTTTGCATATTTCAGGAAATCCTTTCCGGATTGTCTTGAAATTGAGTTTGGGAGTCTATATATTCACTCCAAACATTGTGTAGGACCTATATTTGTATATTTTTATATTGAAACTTCTCAACAGTAGTTATCTCTAATAAAATTGCGCTGTCATAGCCTTGGGCATTATTGGTGTAGCAGTGGTCTTCATATTTTATGTACATGTTCTCTTGAGGTTGTTTTTCCTATATTGAGTGATCATTTCCTCAAGGACTTGTATACATTTTGCTGTTATAATCTTAATATGATGGATATTTGGATCTTTTTACATTTTTTGTGTTGATGTATCACTTCTCTTTCATTATTGTGTCCATATATTGTTGCATCCTCATTTTGGGATATTACAACATATCATTCGAGGTAAGAGAACTACCATACTTTGATGTTTCCAATAGTCTAAAAGAGTTTTTACAGATATTTGAAGTTGAGGTTCCAAGAGACTGAAGGCTATGGGCCCTTAACCTAGCTTTGTGTGCAACACCCGCAAGATTGTGGGACACGCATAAGGGGGCGTTCGAGGAGTGGGAGGAATGTCGGGATATGATGGTCCTACAATTTCAGCCTTTCGCTGACATGCGCGTCAAGATATTTCTTGGCCCAAGGGATCGAAATGAATATTTGTTCACCTAGATGGAGAAATGGTGTGATAATACTAAAAAATGATGGGTTCACTTGTTTATTCATGCCTTGGGACCAATTCCCACAACATGGCTCCTAGATGTGGAGCTACATCAGTGCACCCGCCAGTGGGAAACCTTAAAGGACTAATTTTTGGGGACATTCAGGTTAATTGGAGAATTGGAGGCGCTTGATGAAGCTCTACAGGATATTGATACCTTTGTATTTGGTGAATCCATCCCATACATGGTAGGCGAAATACCCACATGGGAAACACAGATGCAGGATATTGTCAACTGCTGCAATATCACCATAAAAGAGTGTGATGAAGATCCACGCAATGTCTCGATCCTAGAATGAAAGGGGGAACGCGCAATTGCATGACCTTCGTTACACACGGTGGATGTTATGAAACCTCTGAAGTTGTGAGAAGTTAACATTGGTATGGAAGAGTAGCCTAAGTTGGATTAAATTGGGGACTACTGGGATGATGACACTGTAAGTAAAGTTACTGAATTGCTCATAGAATATGAAGACTTATTCCCAACCACGTTTCTAGAGCTCAAAGGGATCACAGGGGGCCTAGGGGTTATGCACATCACGCTAAAACCGGATGCACGCCCTATAAAGTAGCATCCTTATTGGCTGAACCCCAAGTATAAGAAGAAGGTTAAGGAAGAAATTGATAAAATTCTCGCCACAGGTATTATCGAGCCGATCAAATAGTCAAATTAGGTAAGTCTCATGGTGGTTCAGGAAAATAAAAAAAAGTGAGAAATATGAATCTATGTGGACATACACAAGCTAAATGATTCATGCGTACATGAGCCCTTTCCAACACCATTCTCCGATGAGATTTTGGATAGTGTAGGAGGCCAGGAAGCGTACTCATTCACTAACAGGTTATCAGGATACCATCAGATCAAAATCACATAAGAAGATCACAGTAAAACTACATTTTCCACTGAATGGGGATCCTTCTAATATACAGCCATGCCATTTGGACTCAAGAATGCTCCTGCTATCTTCTCATGGGTAGTGGTTGCAGTGTTCAAGGAATTCATCCACAAATTTCTAAAAGTATATTTCGATTATTGGACTATCTTCGGCTTAGTAAAGATGCACGTTTTGAACCTACACATGATGTCGGATGCCTATTGGAAACACCAAATTTACCTAAATATCAAAAAATGTATCTTCTGCGTACCCTTCGGAATATTCCTTACACATATAGTTTGCCGACAAGGATTGATCGTGGACCCTGCGAAGGTTGCAGTTATCATCAATCTGGCAGTGCCTATGACTGAGAAATAGTTTCATTCAATCCTTGGACATACAGGTTACTACAAAAAATTCATTTAGGGATACGCGTTAATCACAACACCTCTGGAAAAGCTGCTTAAGAAATATGTTTCATTCTTTTGGGATGAAAAATGCCAGAAGAGCTTTGAGCTACTCAAGGAAAAGATGGTATCTACACCTATTATTATTTTTCCCGATTGGGCAAAGGTATTTCATGTTCATGTTGATGCTTTAGGGATTTCCCTGGGAGCGGTCCTTACACAGGCTGGCACTGGAGACATTGACCACCCAATTGCATTTGCTAGTAAAAAACTCTCGAGTGCAGAGCGTAATTATGCCACCATGGAGAGGGAAGGGTTGGCCATGGTCTATCCACGACATAAGTATTGGCACTATCTGTTAGGAGGACACTTTAAGATGTTTATATATCATTCGTCTTTAAAGTACCTACTGAATAAGCTTTTGTTGGGGGGGGGGGGGGAATCTGCAGGTGGCTGTTGTTGTTTCAAGAATACAATTTTGAAATAATAGTCAAGCCAAGGAAGTTGAATGTTGGGATGGATCACTTCTCCTGAATTGAGATAGGAAAAGAACCCACTAATGTGGAGGAAGGATTTCCTGATGCGCAGTTGTTCACCATCAAGGTCGTTGATGCACACTTCGTTGATATCATTCAGTTCCTCACTACACTCAAGGCACCTGTAGAATATTTGGTACAAAAAATGGGGTTAGTTGCTCGGGAGTCATATTACCATTATCACGGGTCATTTATATAAAATAGGCACTGATTAATTGTTGTGCAGATACGTTCTGGAGCATGAAAGGCACGTTATCTTGGCAAAAGCTCACGAAGGCATAGGAGGAGGTCACTATGCAAGAAAGGCAACGGAACAAAATATCTTGTGGACTAAGCTATGGAGAAGTAGAATTAAATTTGGAAAGAATAGACTCAAACTACAGTCGGTGCGCTGGGAGCACAAGAGGTATGCTCAAAGCGTAAGGGTGTGCTAGGAGCGTAGGGGTATGCTGAGCACACCAAGGGTGCGAAAACTAGTTGTTGGAACAATCAAACAAGGTAAAAAGAAAAAATTTCCATTGGATGGGGTGGCCGACCAACATTTAATGAGGAGATTTCTGGATATTTTTTACCATTTACTTGATGGTAAGTTCCATGTGAATTCTACCCTACCGTTGGGTGATCGCCAAAGCTATAAAATAGGTGGGCTAGATCATACAAGGGTTTCGTATCGCTTGAATAGCTCTTACTTGGCATGTTTTTCTTGGACGAATTTGTGTTGTAAGAATTTCTGTGCCTATATCATCTCTTTCATGTCTGAGCAACCTACTCCCTCTGACAGTAGCAACCCCAAGTTTGTCTTTCATGCCAGGATGACAGCTATAAATCCGGCTGAACCTTTGGAACTAGTAGTCTCGGCAGCACAAGGCACTAAGGAAGTGGTGGAGATTGAGTCTGAGGCTGAAGAATTTTTCTCCACCCTAGTCATGAATAAGGGGAAGGAAAAAGCATAGGGCTCACGAGAGCCCCCGAAACCCATCAAATGGGCTGGACGGAAGCCTCATACTTCCCCGCGAAATGTAAAATCCGTGTGAGCGATGCCCCAAGCACGGGTTGCACAGGAAGAGGTTCAGGCTGCAAAGCCCATCAATTGGTTACCTCCTTTCGTTTGACTGTGTCAGCCCTCTACATGCACATCGAAGAACCTCAACAATCTGATCAACTACTTGCATATGCCACTGACCCCAGGTGAGGTCCCCGTTATTGGTGAGCCTTTTGGAAAGCTTCATGAAATCAAATTTGATGATCATGACTTGGAAAATTTGGAAGCCTTCCTTGAATTGGCACCTAATTTATATCTGGAACGAGTTCAGGAGGATTATGGGATCAAAATTGTCCACGTAAGCTAGGTATATGGCATGGTAGGGTCCGAGCTCGTCAACCTACTCAGGATGCTACATTTCAGCCATTACAATGTCACGGACCATCTAGTGTGTCAGTTGCTTGCACTGGTCCATCATGGATGCTTATGGACCAAGGATCGAATCCCTATTGATGCTGCACTCATCCATCAAATCACTGGTCTTCCTATGGAGGGGTCGAACCCTCTTGAGTGCGTTGAGAAGAAGTATGAAAGGGAAAATTTTGAGTATGTGTGACAAAAATACCATGTGGAGCAGAATACTCATGGCTTCATGATAAAAACCATCAGTGATCCCGCTACACAGCTGGGTACCATGTTATTGGTGTGTTAAATGATGCAGAAATGTCAGGTCTCCTTCATCCCCACATATGTAATTCAGCTCACAGGCCAGTGCGAGAAAGGAGTTTGTTTCAACTAGTCGCAATATTTGTGTAATGAATTTTTGGCCAATGTCCGTAAATCCTAGGAGCAGGGGTCGACATTCTATTTTCCGTGGTTGCTACTTATCATAGCATTGATAGCCTAGGAGGCCCTTGAGGAATCGGTCCTACAAGACCTCACCCCTGACATGTGCGAAGGGGCCCGATATAGAAACTTATGGGATTTGAAGGATGCTCAACGTCTCAAGGACAACCAAGTCTTCCAGGTCCTTTTTCAGAGTAGTTTGGCAACATCCATTAATTCCCGACCACGGTTGTCTCCAGCAGTATATGACAGATACAATGTCATTGCGGCATTCCAAGTCACTAGACACAACATCCATATTCGAGCATGCAAGGACAAAGCCTGGACCTTTCTCCCTTATATGGTGGCAGGCGAAGAAATTGATAATGTCATTGCGCTCTGGCCTCCTAACTGGAAGATTGAGTTCAAAACCGATGCAAAGAGCTCTGTAGGAACCAACATACCAAAATTAATCCCACATGTTGTCCTTAAGGATACCAGAGGGCCAAGCAAGAGTACTAGACAATACATGGGTGTGGCTACACAAAAGGATGCGCAGCAGAAGCAGACCCTTGAGAACAAGGTTGAGGAGGAGACTCAGGTTGATTCTCAGTTAGACCTGGGTATAGAACGATTGGACACTGGAGGACCTACCTCCCCCCACGGCATGAAGCGAACAAGCGAGCCTATCAAAATTCCCCGCAAGAAGCAACACTATAAGGAGACAGAACGAGACGAGACAGTCACGTTGACTAATGGAGTCCTTGAAAAAATTGCTGATGTAGTCACTCTAGCTATGCAGGACAGATGGGTAGCCTTAGAAGAGCAACAAAAATCTATGGTCGACACAATCTAGGCTAAGCTCCGTGCACTACAACTGAAGATAGATGTATTGTAGACTAGTGTGACTCAGGTATGCACACCCTCAGTCGTCAGTAGTGCGGCATTAGTTATATTTGAAATCTGCCTCTGCTCTCTACCTGGTGCAACCCTTGTGATCCATCCACCCGACCTTGGAATCCAAGTCTAGGCTAGTACAAAAGTCGAGCTAAATTTAGCTAGGCTACCTCATGAGGTCTTGCAGGGTCTCCATACCTCTATATTTCAGGAAATTCACCATCGATACGAACAAGTGCACCAACAACTCGGAGTGGCTGAACAGACAATTGATGCAAATAACGCTGAAATATGCCTCGCCACTGCAAAGCAAACAGAGCTCAAAAACATGATTCACCAACTTTGCGCAAATGTTACCACAGAAATATTGGCCATAGCCACCCCTCAAGATAAGGTTGAAAGGTTGGTTGCAGCACTGAAGGCCTCTAGGGAGGAAGTACAGGTGGTCAAGACACAAATGGAGCAGCATATTGCCGATCTGCAGGCCAAGTTGCAGCCTGAAACACCTCCAAAGGTATGGGCCCAGCAAACTGTGTTGTTCACCGTGACTACGAATGCCATTATAGGGAAAATCATGCAGGGTGCCTAAATATTAGAAATAGCCATGCAGCTATGGACCAAGGTCTAGTGCGACCTGATCCTGAGTGGTATCAACCAAGACCTGCGGTAAAAAGAAGAAGAGCTCAAGACATTAGAAGCCACCCTACCAACTTTAGTTCCTACTCAGCGTTTGACATGGCTATGCACTAGTCATGCCCTCCAAGCTGATATTGATGAAATTCAACTAAATAAGAAGGCCCTCGGCAACTTCGTGAAGCCTTGGGTTGCTGAGGCCCTCAAGCTTTCACATGATGTTGATGTCATGGTTAAGCAGTTGAACCAGACTCTCGAGAGTTTCACCTCCGCAACGGAAGGCCCGATTTCAGAAAATTTGGTTGATATCGCACACAATGTTGCTACCCAGAGTGAAGGCGTGCTTCCCCCATTAGCCGAGGCGATCAGATTATTACAGGCGCAGGTGGAGACCCCACCATCACATTGACTCGAGACGATTCAAAATGTTGTGTTGGGGGACTGTTGGAACAGGGTCTCCCAAAGCTGCAAATTTTTTCCATTTTTGTTTATTTTTGTAATATTTAGTCTAAGGCGGGGGTTTTAGGTTGTGTCAAAGCCCCTAATGTATTGTAACAAGTCAAGGGTAGACCAAGAGTCCACAAACCACGGTTTGCGGACCATCAGATGAGTAGGCTAAATTGGTATAAATAGATAAAACTTTTTGAGTCATAGGCAGGACAGAATAGAGCTTGATGTTAAGCATGAATTGTTAGATCTGTTTTTGGGGTTTTCGAAAGGACTCCTGCTGGCTGTGTGCACAGAGCTCCTCATTCCTGTTGTGTGCGGACCCTGCTAGCTGTGTGCGCAGGTGATATTTTGGGATTGTAGGGAGATTCTGGTATTAATATATATGCGAAGTAATATTTATATCTAATGTCACTTGGATCTGTTATGTTATAATTGATGTGATGGGTTGTATGATTAAGCTGCAAAAATATATGTTTGATAGCTGCGAAAGTATCTGTGTCTTTGTTATATGAGTCTATGATCTATTAATTACTGCAATTATAGTTGTTGTACTGATAGATTGGTATTATGCACGTGGATGCAAGAGTAATCATTAGATCTGAGCTCTATTATATAATCCTATAACTATATCTATTAGATGAAAAGCTTGATAAGCTGGGAATGGAGATCTACTTGACTTACCTTCTCTCTCTCAGGGTATGGAAACCTGGTTCCAGCACGCTCCCACACTGCTTCATGTGAGACTTTGGCCTGCACAAGCATGTCACTACCAAAAGGGCCAGTAGTATAGAGTTTTTTGGCAAACCTTAACCTCTGAACCTAGGTCAGGATGCCTCGAGCCAAAAACTCACTTGACAACTGATCGAAACTTTTGAATTTTTTTATTTATTTTTGCAAGAGAAAACATGAGCTAAATGTAGATTTTCCATGGCCTTATACTCGGGCTTCAAAATTATCCAAAAAACTTTGTTATTCTTGTACAACAAATAAAAATGAGATGTACAGTGAAATTGAACCTCTTCTGCAATGATCATGTAAGGTAATTTTTGAGGAACCTACAATTGATTGGTCCTCCCATAACTTCCTTCCCTTCAAGATATTCTAATAAAAAATCCTTATTACCTCTGGATGCAGTATTCTTATAACAAAATTTCCATATATTATTAAATTTACAGTGCTTTCCTTTGTCTTCATTTCAGGCATCCCAATGAAGAAAAACATCTCCTTGCTTAAAATCATCAGCTTTAGTCTTCTTATCATAATGTAATGTTCCTTTTTCAAAAACAGTGTTAATCAACAAGCAAATCTGTTCCAGAGATAGATTGAAGGGGCATTTACTGGATTATTCACCTCCATATAGAAGGATGAGCTCCAGAGGCTTCCTGGCCCATTATCAGACTATTTCTATAGAGTGTTGTCAAGGGACAATATCCCCAAGAGGGAAATACAACAAGATTGGGAATCTTGCAAGACAAACCCAAAAATGCAGCTACAACAATATAAAGACATAAACTAGAAATAGTAGTGAATGAACATTATGCCAAAATGTATGAAAAACCTTGAGCCATTTTACTATGAATATCAGCAGAAAAATGATACAATGAACATCAAAAGAAAAATTCAAGAAGCCTTCCATGAAAACATATGCCAAAATACAAAATGCTGCTCTATAGAAGAATGCCCATGAATAGGGACGATGCAGTCATAGAAGGGAGACTATTGTACTGAATGAAAAAAATCACGGATCTGCATATACATGGCTCATACATCATTTGGAGAGAATATCTAAGCTCCCAATCAATGCCTCAAGTCAATCCTAGAAGGATTGGCTGGAATATGAAAAACTGCAAAAATACCAGAGTTGCTGGGTAGAAGCAGCAACTCAATACATGGAATGGAATGGAGAAGTTTGAATGGCTGAAGATGATGAAGAGCCCATTCTCCTCTGGAAATCTAAAGTGCAAGGTTGATCCTTACACCAAATATCTCACCCTCTGAAATGTCCGCAACACCCTCACTGCAAATATGCTCCAACTAGAACGCAGTCTATGAGAGGGTTTGCACTGTAACTGATGGAAGTGACTGGCCTCCTACCAATGATAGTGGAATAAGCTTGGAAACCATCCTCACTAACCTCCCGGATGTAGAGAACCTTCCTCCTCTACAATATCAACTCAAAATGGTGTTGTAGGAAACCTCCCAGCAACATCCCACAACTCTGCACAATAATCTGCTATAAAAACTATGTTGATGAAGTAGGCTGATGCTATGGCCTAAATGCTGGAATATGGAGGATGATTGAAATCCTTCATGAGATCCTCAAGAAGGAGAGGAAATCCTAAACAGGACTCCCTCGTGCCCAAGGGCACTGTAGCTCTACTGAACAGCAAGAGGAAGCAGTTTGTCTCAATAGACAAATAATCAAATGATCCAAGATAATCTCAATGGGCTGCCTTGCTTCTCTTTTAAACATAACGAAGTCTCCACCTTCCTTCCTCTAGAATTTTCCTCCCCCATGGAATATTCCTCCACTAAAACTGCATTGTCCCACTTAGTGCTTTCCAACTCATGCCAACGCAGTTTGACTTGGTCAATTAGGCCTTGTCCATTTGCATTTTAACCCCTTTCACACATGAGGGCATGAAATCCAGCTCCATGATGATCCCTTTTCACATTGTAAGGGATTTTATTCCTGTTTATTACATGAATGGGTCACTTTACCCACTTTTATTCAACAAAATGAAAATATGCAACTATAATGTTCCATTTTAGCTTGAGGCTAAAATTGGGAACATTACAGTCCTCCCCTACCACATGTTGCTTTCCCTCAAGCAACTGCATAGAGAGAACAAAATTCCTCCTCCTTCTTCTCTTGTGGCCTCCTCATCCATGGTCCCACCATTGCTCAAATATGCTGCAATAAATTTTCCCTCCAATGCTCTCTCCCAAGTATGCAAAATGACAATGATGCTCCTCATGGAAATATAGAAGGTGTAGTGGAATCCTCCTTGATAGAATGTGGCCTCCTTAAGGTAGGAGTGATGATATGCATGGGATAATTCTGATCCCAATGATTATCCTCTCATCCATGCAATCATCCAAATAAAAATCTCAACCCCCGGTTTCTACAATGTGTCGGAGCTGAATGGAGAGTGTTCTTGTGCTTCTCAAGATGGTCTCTCTCTCCATTTTTGGTGTACATATGGGGCTACCTTTGTCTTTGGGCTGGAAAATTATGGCCTCCAAGAATGGCCCCAACTACCCCATCAAGAAAAATCAGCCATGAAATGCCTCCTCAAATTCTCCAAATGGTTTCTCCCACAAGAAGAGACAAGTAGCAATGTGGCAATCATGGTTTTCCCATGGTGTCTCCTGCAAGATAAAACATATATAATGGGGAGAATATTTCTCCCAATGGGCTGTACATTCAATGCTCTCCAAATAATGCTCCTCATAAGTGCACAAATATCATAAATACAATGGAGGAATATGCAATAAAAACAAGTTGTCAAATGAAAACCAGAGAGTGGTTCAAAGTTCCACTCATGGAACCTGTGCAGTGCCTCTTGGCCTGCCTCAAAATCACAAATAACAAGTGTTGTACTAGCCACTTGTTTTCTACCACAACATCTCCTCCTAAGATGAAAGCATGAAGTACAATTCAGTGCCAATGGTGCACACCAAGAAGCATGTGGATTCCCTCGCAACCATCACAAAATTAACCAATATCAAGGATACAAGTACTTGCAAGTACATCCTCATGAAAAATGCAAGAAGGAAAAATCCTCATTGATATATCATGCTCCTCAATCAATGAAAAGAAGTACAATACAAAATATGAAATTATAACTCCTCCATCATGTACTAGTCTTGAGCTGAAATGGCTCAAACGAATGCTCTCCCTCTCCTCCATTGAGTAAGGGAATGGTTGTGCCAACCTCTCCAAAGTCATTCAGGCTTTGCATATTTCCATATGCTAATTAATACCATGATGAATGCCCTCCAAAATGAACTTCTCTAGCAAGGCAAAGTATGCATCCAAGTGCATAGCTAGGAAGTCCTCATATGCTACATGCAATAGTTTCTCCTTGAGACTAGAAGCCCTAGTCAAGAAGAGTCTACCATGATGATAGATGATCATATCATCCACTAAGTATCTGCCATATCCATCAAGGCCATCCAAAATCATGCATGCATCAAGATCCTGGGGAATACCCAACCAAGGCTGAGTCCTCCATCCTGGATCAATCCTCCACATAGACAGCGCTGGTGTTCTATAATATGGTGCTCCATCATGCTGCTGCTTGCTACCTTGACATCCTCTCATGCCAAAGTCATCCCCCAAGTTGCTGCGATTCCCATCATGCGGCTACTCATGCTCAAATAGAAATGGTGCTCTCTGAAAATGAGCCTCCCATGAGAGACTATCACCTCCAAAGAATCTCTCGATCCTGGGCAATGTGAGCATGAGTGGCCTCCCTCTACTCCAATGCATGAAAGAGTCCTTCCTCAAAGGAATTAACATCTCTCTCACCAAGTCTATGGAGCAACCATCCTGCACCATGAAGATGCTATCCTCCATCTCTGCAGCAACTATATCAGCGTAGTATAACTGATGAGAGTGGGTGATGCTGAAAATGAGAGAGTGTCTCCCTCCTGCTTGAGTCTATCCCAAACTCCCTGCGTTGTGCTGAACTCTCCCAAGGTTTCCACCCTCCTGAAATCAAGGTGTGAGGCCCCCAAATGTGGAGCATCCAACCTCTTCTGTTGATCTAGTGGTCTCCTTGGTGCAATGTCTCCATGCAGTGAGACACCATAATCAAGAGATGACTGAATGTATGAATGGAGAAAACCCTCCATGCTTCCACTGCGTAATCCAATCATCATCTTAGGTGCATCACCTCCTAAAATAGACAGGGTGTGTGCTCCTCATCACATGATGTTGATCGTTCTCCCTATCTCCTCCTTCAATCTCCATAGCTTTACACCCTTCCTCCAATGGCACAGATGTATCATGAGTTGTGCCTTGATCTCTACTTGGGAGACCCTGGGGAATTGCTTGCAAAGACACAAGAATCCCTCTATGTGGAGCAAGAGCTCCTCTTTCCTCTGCATGAGGCACTGGATCAACTCTAGCTATACTGGCACAGTTGCCCTCCTCCTCATCAACATGTGGGGGAAACTTCTCCAAAAATTGATCTCCTTTTGAAAAAGAGACCTCCATGCTCTCTTGTGCAAGAATATGAGATGGATAACTTTCCTCTAACAAGGTGTGATGCAAGATGTCAGCCTTCTCAACAATGTCTGAAGTGGATCTGAGTTTATGCTTCCTCCCTTCAAATGCAATATCTTAGTTTGTTTCTCCACATGTGTTTCAGATTTTCTCATACCAAATATTTCCATCTTTGCTTCAATGGATATGAAATAGGAAGAAGTATTTTCATCCTCTAAAGAACATGACTCAAATATCCACCATGCATAGGTCTTACCTCTAAAGTGCAGCACTGCAAATCTGATAGCATCTCCTTTGGAAACTTTGTGCTACCGCAACATGGTCTTCAACTCCTCTACCCATGCTTTGGCTGAACATGTAGGTGAAACTCCAAAAGTAGATAGAACAAATATATCTTGTTGCTGGCTCCCCTTCACCTTAGACTTGCAAAAATCCATGAAAGTGAGATGATCTCTGAATGCCAGAGTTTGAGACTCATACTCTCTCAGAAAATTTCCAAGAGTTTTCCTCTTGATCACCTCTACTTCTTTTCCCATCTCTTTCATGAAAAAACTGCACATGTGACTGCATTGTGCATCAAAGGATGTGACTGCATGCTCACATTCCTCATCAGAAACCCTAGAGTTTTCTTTTGTTTCAAACCCTTGTGGAGATTCTTCAAATCTCTCCCTTCTCTTTTGCTTGTGGCTCCCATGAAAGCCCTAGGTAGATTTTCGGGAAAAGATTGGCTAGCTCATCTCCTTTCTTATTCTCCACAAAGTGGATTCTTCCTCTTCGTCTTAGATGGCATATTCACTGAAGATCCACAAGCTGAGCCAATATTATGCTTTGATACCACTGTAATGTTCCTTTTTCAGAAACATTGTCAATCGACAAGAAAATCTATTCCAGAGATAGACTGAAGGGGAATTTACTGGATTTTTCACCTCCATATAGAAGGATCAGCTCTAGAGGCTTCCTGGCACACTATCAAACTCTTTCTATAAAGTGTTGTCAAGGGACAATATCCCAAAGAGGGAAATAAAGCAAGATTGGGAATATTGCAAGACAATCCCAAAAATGCAGCTACGACAATATAAAGACATAAACTGGAAATAGAAGTGAATAAAAATTATTCCAAAATGTATGAAAACCATTGAGCCATTTTATTATGAATATCAGCAGCAAAATGATGCAATGAACATCAAAAGAACAATGCAAGAAGCCTTCCATGAAAACATATGCCAAAATACAAAATGTTGTTCCATAGAAAAATGCCCATGAATAGGGGCTGCGCAGTCATAGAAGGGAGACTGCTGTACTAAATGAAAAAAATCATGGATCTTCATATACATGGCTCATACATCATTGGGAGAGAATATCTAAGCTCCAAATCACTACCTCAAGTCAATCCTAGAAGGATTGGCTAGAATATGCAAAACTACAAAAATGTCGGAGTTGCTAGGTAGCAGCAGCAACTCAATACATGGAATGGAATGGAGAAGAATGAATGGCTGAAGCTGATGAAGATCCCTTATCCTCTTGAAATATGAAGTGCAAGGCTGATCCATACACCAAATATCTCACCCTCTAAAATGTCTGCAATACCCTCACTGCAAATATGCTCCAACTAGAATGCAGTCTATGAGAGGGTCTGCACTGTAACTGATGGAAGTGATTGGCCTCCTCCTAATGATAGTGGAATAAGCTCGGGAACCATCCTCACTAACCTCCCAGAAGTATAGAACCTTCCCCCTCTAAAATATCAGCTCAAAATGGTGTTGTAGGAAACCTCCCAGCAACATCCCGCAACACTCCACAATAATCTGCTACAGACACTACACTAATGAAGTAGGCTGATGCTATGGCCTGAATGCTGGAATATGGAGGATGAGTGCAATCCTTCATGAGCTCCTCAAGAAAGAGAGGAAATCCTAAACAATACTCCCTTGTGCCCGAGGGCACTGCAGCTCTGCTGAACAACAAGAGGCAGAAATTTGTCTCAATAGACAAATAATCAAATGATCCAAGATAATCTCAATGGGTTGCCTTGCTCCTCTTTTAAACATAACAAAGTATCCACCTTCCTTCCTCTATAATTTTCCTCCCCCATGGAATATTCTTCCACTAAAACTGTGTTGTCCCACTTAGTGCTTTCCAACTCATGCCAACGCAGTTTGACTTGGTCAATTAGGCCTTGTCCATTTGCATTTTAACCCCTTTCACACATGAGGGTGTGAAATCCATCTCCATGATGATCCCTTTTCACATTGTAAGGGATTTTATTCCTATTTATTACATGAATGGGTCACTTTACCCACTTTTATTCAATAAAATGAAAATATGCAACTATAATGTTCCATTTTAGCTTCAGGCTAAAATTGGGAAAATTACACATGAATATTGTTGATTTTCTCTTTAAGTTTTGAAGGGTCACTGAGAACTTCATTTCTTGATTGTTGTAGATGAATCATTTGGCTGATTCTTCGTTGGATATCATTTGGCTCACTCTAAATATCTTACAAAATTTTCATCACTAGTACAACTAAAGAAGTAGGGAATACAATGTCAACACCATATACAAGCTGGAAAGGTGACATGCTAATTGATCTCTTCATGATAACTTTGTCCGCCAATAAAGCATTGGTGAGATTTTTGTGCCAATTTCTCTTGTCATCTTGTAGAATCTTCTTGATGATTTTCACTAAATATTTATGTGATGATTCATCCAACCTGTTTACTTCAAGATAATATGATGGAAAATGACCAAGCCGAATGTGATACTTATCACAAAATCCAATCATTATATTAGACTTAAAGGTTGCTGCATTGACATCAATGATTCTATATGGACAACCAAAACAAGATAAAAACATTTTCTCTAAAAAATAATAATGACAATATCAATAGCTTGCCTCATGGGGATGGCTTCAATCCATTTAGTGAAGTAACTAGTGGCAATGAGTGTCCACTTATGTTGGGCTGATTATGGAGGATGGATTTCACCAATGAAGTCAAGTCCCCATTGATGAAATGGCACTTGCACTTCATGGTTTCAATGGAAAATGAAAAATCTGTCTCTTCCCCTAAAATATTTTACATTCATGATATCTCATGAATGTTTTATAAACATCAGAAAAGAGACTTGGCCAATAGAAACCCTACCTCAAGATCTTATTTTCTATAGTATTCTAATAAATATGGCCACCACAGTCACCTTTATGAAAGTCAGTTGTCACTTTTTCAACTTCTTCTTTAACCAAAAAATTCAACAATACTCCATCCGGATCTTTCCAATAGCAGAAATTATTAAGGATGAAATACTTGAGAGCTTTCAACTTCAAAGATATAACTTTATTACTAGGCAAGTCGGGAGGAAGATTCAAATGTTGCAAGACATGAACAATATCAGCATACCATGGTGATGAAGAAAAAATTGCAGATACCTCAGGTAATACTTCAGCCTCTTGCTGCTCAGATAATGCAGCCATAAAACTAATGTCCAAAGCATGTAGATTTGAGGTCTCCATAATATTTTCCAGAACTTTTCATTTAATCAACTTTATAGGCTTTATTTCCAACTCATACTCCAACATACCATCGATCCATTGTCCACACCGCCCTTCAGAATCATTCTGCATGATCACATATTTGACAACACCATTTGGGACATATGTAATGACATGAGAGTGGATAATATAGACTCAGAAATCCTTCAATGCTTTGACTAATACCAAGGCCTATTTCTCAATGATATTGTACTTCAAGATTTCTACTCTTATGGTTCTATTGAAGAATGCGATCGACTGCTCTATGTTCTGATTTTTCTTTTGCATAAGGACAATAGCTAGAGTATGCTGCGAAGAAAATTAAAAAATGATAAAATCAAGTGTATAATCGGGGCTAATAAGAATAGGAGCATGAGATAAAGCTAATTTAACTTGATTCAATGATTTATTTTCCTATTCAGACCATTTAAATTCACTATCTTTCTTTATCATGTCACTAATTTGTCTCAAATGTTCATCAAGATTGGGAACAAACCTTCTTAAAAAAGTGATTTTTCCATTGAACAACTAGATTTATCTTTTATCCTAGGATATTCCAAGGTTTGAATTGCTTCAATCCTTGAATGATCTATCCAAATATCATCTTTTGATATGATATGGCCCAACAGTTTACCTTCCTCCATAGTGAAAAGGGTCTTCTTCAGGTTCAGTGATATGCCAAACTTTTCGCATCTCTGAGAAAACATTTTCAAGTGTTGCAGTTGTTTCTCATCTGTCTTAGAAAAAAAAGTGATTTCATCAATATATATGACCAAAAATAAATCATTTTCATTGACGAAAGCAATATCCATTTCTCACTAAAAAGTAGCCCCTGCATTCTTCAATCTGAAAGGCATTTTGGTGTACATGAAGGTACCCCATGGTGTTGTAAAGGTTGTCTTTTCCTAATCATCTCGGTGTACTAAAATATTATTATACCTAGAGTATCCATCCAAAAATGAAATTCTAGAAGATCCTAATACCCTTTGTAGAGTATGGTCCATATCTAGTTGTGGGTAATTGTCTTTCAGCGACACTTTATTTAGATTTCCGAAATCTATACATAAGCGAATTTCTCTAGTCTTCTTCCTTACCGGCACCAAATTAGACAGCCAATTTCAAAATAAAAGTGGAACTATAATAACAGTAGTAAATAATCTATTTGAATCTTTTTGAATGGAGGGAAACAACCTGGGATTCATTCTCCTTAACTTCTGGTGGAAAGGCTTCTGATCCGGTTTTAAGGGAATTGTATGTTGGATTATACTCTTATTGTACACTTTCAGATTAGAAGATTTCCAAGAAAACACATCAGCTAACTGAGACAAATGGGTTGTGTATTTACCTTTCATTTCTGAGCTCAACGCATTTGAAATCTTGACCATATTTGGCTTTTCAGGAGTGGCAAGATTGAGGTTTTCCGCTCCCACTTTTGTTGGTAACATGGTCGGTTTGCGTCCAACATCGTCTTGATAAAAAATCTTTTCCAAAGGCACTAGAACTCTTGGAATGGAGTTTTCATTCACCTGAAGTACTTGCATTTCTACTGCATGGAAATCTTGGTCATCTTCATAGCATTGGTTATCCATTTGTGAATTCACAAGTTCCTCTTCTATCTATAAGAAGTTGTTGATATGTTTGTCATATTCAAAGACCTGCCAATACTGAACATTATCTAGAATAGCAGAGTGGTGTTTAATTTTTATCTCATACTTCTAATTTGGATACAATGGAATTTTAAACATGATGGTCGAAGTGGCAATAGAATCAACAATAACATTGTTTTCTGTTGGAATCAATGAAAAAGTATACTCAGTGAAGGCCTTGAGGATATCTAACACTGCATTTTGGTAAGCCTGCATTCCAGGATTCTTGGCCTAGTATTCCCCTTTGACTTGTTTTATTAGCAGCTCATAGTCAGCACACAAAAAATTTCCTGGCACCTAACTTCTTTTGTATTTTCCAGCCAACTATCAAAGCCTCATACTCTGCTTCATTATTCGATAAGTCGAATGAAAACTTGTAAGAGCACATTCGAACATTGGGAGGGATTTTAAGTGACTGATTTATAGGTTTTTGAATCCATACTCTAATGCCAGCCCTTCCTTTCCCAAGGCTCCATCGAAGTCCATGGTCCACAATCCACTTTCTTGATCGTGAAGCTGCAAATCGGATGACGGAACTTCATTTGTTGCCTGAGAGAGTTCCGTTGTGCAAAATTTTATGTATATTTCACAGTTTCATCTCTTTTTTGGGATGATGCACTTGTTTCCAAAACACTTAACATATTTTCACTATTTTCGCCATTTGAAATTTCTAAAACAAAATTCGAAAACTCAAATTTTTTTGTTTTCTCTTTAATCGAAACTTATGAAGATGTTGAAAATTCATCATTGAATAAAATACAACAATCTAAATTCATGTGAACAAAATGTATGGGATGATTATTAGGATTTTCTCTACTTCTGATCATGTACTTCATTTTACTTTCCCAGTATAGTTTTCTAAGTTTCCCAAAGATGGGAATTGTAGCGTATGAAAATTCAAGATGCAAGGTACCTGTAAGCTTTGCTCCCCATGACAGGGAGAGAAAAATTCCATATCTGGGAAGGATATCAACCATAAAAACTTCCATAAATACATTATTGGCTGAGATTTTCTCTAAAGACACCACTAGATCCTTAATGAGGCCAAGGCATTTCACCCTCCCTAAATCAAATGAATAAAGATCATGGTAAGGTCGTGTGATATCCAAGCCTAATATTTCCATAATGTACCTGGGAATAAGGTTGTGAGAAGCTCTATAATAAAGCATGGCATTATGGAGGATAAAATCATGGATTTTGAGGCTAAGATAAAATGGAGGGACCTCACTATATTCTAAATCACCATCAACAACAGGAAAAAATAGAAGTTATGAGTGATCATCACTCACATTAACCATGGCAGACATCTGATCCACCCTAAGAAACTTAGTTAATTGAAACTTATATTGGTTTTTATTGATTATTTCAGTTAGATGAATGGAAACTTTCAAATTTTTGATTTCATTTTCAAGACTAAAATGAGAAGAATGTTTTTCTACCTCTTTCAATGGTGCATATTTCTTCTCTTGCTGATCTTTGTGTGAAGTTTCCTTCTTATAGACTCCATATTGTGTTTATTTATCCTTCTTATGACCACTATTGGAAGCTTCATTTCATTTAGTATTATTAGTAACAACATGTCATTTGTCTTTTCTTTGATTTGGAGTGGCAGTTTCTTTATGATGAGAATCAATTTGAGCGTATTGTTTCTTTTTATTGGAGGTTATAGGAACATTCCTACCCTTAAAACCATAATGCCTATGTACTTGAGTAAGAGAATTCTGATATCCCATTTAATATCCTTCCGTCTGTACTGATAGCATGTCGTCATCTGAAAAAACATATTGTTGATCGTCCGGTGCATAAATTTTGGCAAAAACCTAATCTTCTTCGCTGAAGAAAATATGTTGTTCATTTTCCTCAAATAAATGATTCTCGCCAGAAATTTATTCTTCATCAGGGCCTTCACTATAGTTCTATTGAAATGGAGTGTGAATTTGATGTTGAATTTGTGGATCTTGACCCCTCTGTTCCCTTTTCTTGATCCTGTACTAAGCTTGCAAATTTTGACCCCTGAAATTGCGATTTCTAATGGAGGGTTTAGCTTGTCTATCAGCCATTGAAATTTTATCCATCATCTTCTCCATAGCTTTGATCAAGGTGTCTAATTTTCCCTCTGATGAAGTATACGTTTCTTCTTTGATAGTGACCCTTTTCTCGATTTTGGTTTTTGACTTCTTGATGATCAAATTAGCTGCCACGCTCATTGCATTTCTATGCATTTCTTTAGTAGTTGATGGATTTATTTCCCTTAGTTGATAAGTCATGTTAGGTGTTAGTCATCCATAATTTTTATTTTATCCAAAGATGACTAAATTTGACAAACCTGGATTTCTAGAACAAAATTGCAAAAAACATTATGAGTTCTAGAAATCTTACTACCTTCATCTATTTTTCCTAAAAAGGTTATCCTGATGTTCCTTAGTAATGTTTTTCCTTAGCATTATTGTTCCCTAACGGCTGTTCATTAGCAGTGTTGTTCCTTACAACAGTGATGTTCCCTAAAGTAATGTTCCTTAAGATGATGTTCCTTAGCAGTTGTTGTTCCCTAAGCTGTTGCAGTTGTTCCTTATTCAGAATCCTCAAGAAACACTACTGAACAAGAAGATACTGTATGTAGGCCACTTTTTCCATCATTTTCTAAGCCCAGTCCATTCTTTTCCTCTCTCATTTATCCTCCACTTTCCCTAAAAAACCCCTCCACTGCTACCTAAGGTCACCATTTTTCAAATAGGGATCCCAACTCAAGTTTTCAAACAAAGGCCAAGTCCAAAGAGCCTCCCACTAGGTCATTTAGGGTTTCATAGGTTTTAGGGTTGTTCCAATGATCTAAGTCACTATTTTTTCTATGTGCCAAGAAAGTAAAATCAAAGAGGAGGAAGATTGACAAGTGATTGTCCAAAGAAGATCAGAAGATCTTCCAAGGAAGGCCTACTTGGCCAAACACAAAGTCTTCAAAGGAAAGCTACCCATTTTTGAAATTTCTGTAGAGGTATCAAGGTGGCTATCAGTAGAGAACTAGGTAAGGGAAGAGGCCAACTCATCACTAAAGACATCCACAACAAAGGAGAGGCAGAATGCCTATTTTCAGAGAAAACTAGGGTTTTTAAGGGAAATTTTCTTGGTTTCATGACCTCCATGGTTAAATAATCAACAAGTCTTATATCTTTATGCTCTTACACCTCCTCCTATCCTTAAAATTCCTTCATAAACACTTCCCATCACTTCCATCCATCAGAATCATCATTTTTCTACAAAACCTAGTGTATTGCCACAAATTGACACTTTTTAAGACTAGGCCTGTGTTTTGAACCCCTTCCCTCTCTCATTTCCTGAAATTTCACTTTCCCCTACTCCCTAACATCTATCCCTATCCCCAAAATTTCCCCAAATTTAGAGAACCCTTAACCCCTTCATTCCCCTCCCTATGTAAGGCAGTCCTAAATCCTGACACCAAACCATAATTTCCTGTTCCAACTAAGCTAAGTTTTGACATGAAAGGGAGGCACAAGAGAAAAGGATTCATTTTATAGATCATGTAAGCAAGAATGAGTCTATACCAGCTCATAAAAATCATGCCTCCATCATTTTTTGAGAATTCATTCCAAGAGACAAGCCATGTGTCACACCTAGGGCTAGTTTTTCTTCAAATTTTGTTTCGGACCAAAAAGAGATGAATTTGGAAAAATTGAGAGAGTTTTTTGTCCATAATAGGTCCAAGAAGAAAAATCGCCTTCATTTTTTACACAGGTATCATATTTTGAGATCAATGTAAAAAATACAGATGTCTCGGGAGAAATTCTGCATTGTTGGAGTGACCTTGGAAAAATCAAGTTTTATCACAGCTGGAGTGTCCAAATGACTTTCTTGATGAATTAGAAGAAAAATAGACTTAAATATATTTCCAATGATCTATCATGATCTCGATTTGAATTGAGGAAGTCATCCAAAAGTGGTCTGCACTAGCACTTAGCATTTCTGCACCATCATTTAGGACTTTTTGACTAGTGTTGGGAGAATCCATTTTTGGATAAGTAAATGAACACCAAATAGAAAAAAAAAATATATTTGGAAAGTAGACTCAACCAGATCTCCAATGAGTTATCATGAGCTCAATGTGGAGTTTTGGAAGGCCTCCAAAATTTTTTTTCACTAGCACTCTGGATTTCTGCACCAGCACTCAGCACTTTTTGACCAGTTATGGGAAAATAAACTTTTGAAAAAGCAAACAAACTTCAATCAGGAAAAAAATTGTATATTTGGAAATTATACAAGGAAATATTTCCATTGAGCTATTATGGAGCTCATTCTGACACCAATAAGGCCTCCAAATTCCCTCTGCAAAATGGTGTTGCGCACACGAGAAGTTTTTATGTTTTTGAAATTTTGAGGCCCTAGGAGAGCAACACCCTAGGTGATATGCTCTTTTTTGGGGCATCATCAGCTACTAAAGTTTAAATTTTTGGCATTTTTATGTCTCCAGTAGTCCTCCCAAAAAAATTCAGATAATTTGGAGCATTTTTTCCCCCTCAAAAGGTCAAAAAACACCTCAAAAATGACCTTTCTGCCTCCTTTTCAGGCTTGGCGTTATGCGTTTAGCAGTCATGGGAGATTTCATTTTTGAGCAGGTAAATAAAATCCACTCAACACAAATCAAGTATTTCTAAAAAGTATACTCTTCAATATTTACAACAAGCCATCACGGGCCCTAATATGATGCTGGTAAGTGGTCCAAAATTTGGTTGAAAAACAACCTATTTTCAGAAAAAGTGATGCTACGCCCCTAGACTGTCTTTTGCCAAAAAGTCAACAAAACACACAAATTTATGGCAAGATGATTTTTTAATATTTTCTTGGGAAAATCACTCCAGATTTGATTGGGGAGTTATGTTATGATATTTTTAATTTATTTTCTTATCTCTTATGTGTCTTGGGCCTTGCATAGTCATTGAGCACATTTATGACATTTATGGCCAAATTAGGGTTTCTGGAAGCCTATTAGGGTTTCTACCTCCTCATTTTATCCATAAATAGAGCATGAGGCTCTTGTATATTTTTTTGGATGTTGATGACTTATGCTGAAGTAATACATAGTCCGTTGAAGCCTTTGATGAGAAATTGATGTCTTGGAGCTTATGCATGATTTGATTCACTTGTTGATGGAGAAGGATTGTTTTCGGGATCCATAGGCCTGGTTGATGGTGAATTTTTCTCTTGTTAATGTTTTCTAAGTTTTTCATATGTTTTCCATCCATCTATGCTACGGTAGGACAAAAAATTTACACTAATATATTCTTGTTGATGGCACCTTATATCTGTTTGTTTCCTTCACTGCCTAAATGTTTTCTTCTTCTTAAGATATGTTAGTGAATCCATATCTTTCTCTCTAATAATTTTTTGGCTTGTATATTTTATTGAATGATTTAGATCGATTAGTATCAATTATGATTTATGGCTAGCCCTGCAAATTGTTACCTCTGAAGTACTATGTTCTTGAAATCATCTTTTGAAGTAGCTTTGCCTATATTTTGTCAAAGAACTCAATATTAACCATACTCTTTGCCTTTACTTAGCTAAAATTGTCTCAAGGAACATTCATAGCTGTTGCTGTGGATGGTAGGGTTTCCCCCTTCTTCTATGGTCATAGTTACTTGTGCAACTTAAATTTTTTTCCTGCTCCTGATTATAAAATCCATGAAAGATTAAATAAGTTTTTTTCTTTTCTATGTTTTATCTAAATGTTGTCTTGGTTGATTATCTATCTTCAGTCTAAAATCAAATGGATTAGGTTTTTCTTAAGCCTTTGACTCTCTTGCTATGCTTATAAATATTCTAACTCCTTTAGTTTACAAGTATATAAAGGATTCTGTTTCTGCCCTTTATTAGCTTGTTGTTCCCAAGCTTATTGTCCATCTCATGATACTTCACAACCTTAAAGATCCACCAACCAAGTTAAATTTCCCTGCAAATGCTCTTGAAACCATTGATGAACTCATTCATGACCTTGCTTGACTCCATTGCCCAATGACTTAACAATCTTCCTTGATTTCTATCTAAACCCATCTGAGCATCATACCCAACCAAAAACAATCAAAATACCCTGCACTTAACATCTATCCTAAAATCAACCCAAATCAGCAAAACAAGTTCATATCTTTGCACCTACTAGAGAGATCCCTCTCTGAATCTAGGAAGGCTAGCTCCTAGGATTCCAAATCTTGGTTTGATGTTACCCTTTCCATTTTTATCTCAATAAATCTAGCAAATTACGGGGAGCAACATTAGGATTGAAATCATCAGGATAATGAAGTAACGGAACGCCTAGAGGAGGATTTATATTTTCAGGAATTGAACCATAGATTTTATTGAATCAAGATATAAAGTATTGGACAGACTCATTGTGATTCCTTTTTAAGCCATTATATTTAGCTAATATTCTCAATGGATTCTTCTTCTCCTCACATTTTTTCATGAACAAATCAATCAGCTGCTGTGAAGTAGCTACTGAACCAATTGTAAGAGAGCGGAACCATTTCTAACCTCTCTTGAGAAACTTTGGGCAATGATACACATATTGGAATCATCATTGTCATTCTCTTCAATATCTATGAAATCAACCACTTTGACAATGTGTTGGTAACTAATGACCTCTTATGTTCCATAAAAAAAGGGGCACTATTTTACCATAATTTTGAGGTAGTGTAGTGAGTTGTTGGGGTAAAATCAGTGAAGCTAATCAGACCATGATTAATGGAGGGGTTTTTAAAGGAGATGATGGAGTGAAAAATTGTAGAGGTAATGATGGAATGAAAGGAAGAGATCGTGATGTATATTTATGAGAAGGTGTAATGATAGGTGGTGAAGTAAAAGCCTCCTGCTGATATTGGAAAGAAAACCTTTCTGAAGTTTCTTTAAATTTATCAACCAATCCTTTAAGTTTGTAGAAATTAGACCACAATTGACTATCAAACTCCAAATAAGAAAATTCAGAAAGTGGTACAAAGGTCTCAAAATCAATAGGATCAAAGATAATTTCTAAACGAAAGGTTTCAGACTTAGACTTGAACAAAGATGTTTCAAATTCTGAATTATACCAAAAATATTCTAAATTAAATCTCGTAGGCAAGGAATTTGATTTGAAAAGTGGAAGAATAGCTCTTCCAACTTTCTGAGACTCATTTTTCTGCTTTCCTAAAATATTTCAAGGTCCTTTAGAATTCGTGAGGGATTTGGGTCTGGATTTCACCTAGTATGTCATTTAGGAGCTAGCAAATATAGGAATTTGGACTTTGGTTGAATTTAAGAAATCAACCCATTTCAAATGCTAGAAAATGTATCTCACAAGTCTAACCTTTACAGGACTAGTGAAATATTCCCAGGGAAGGTTTTGAAATCACTCTCTGGAAACAATGAAAAGAATTTTATCACTCCCCCCAACTTCCCAAGGCCGAGAGTGGGATTGAAGGAAGGTAACCACAAACCAAAATTCAGGTCAGGTAGCTAGCCCTACCAAGACAAGAGAGGGCTCTCTCAATGTCCCTTTTCAGTCAATTAAAAGACTGAATATTTATTAACCTTAGGCTAGGTATATAATCCTAGTAAATAAGGTTTTTGTTTAGTTTTTCTATGCTGAATAATATTGACAGTAAGGAGACTATGTCTAGGGTTTTAACATCCGAATTTCAAAATAAATATGTAGAGAATATGGATGAGGCCAATTAGGTAGCTTGAAAATATGCTTAGTTTTTTCAGTCAATTAAAAGACTGAATATTTATTAACCTTAGGCTAGGTATATAATCCTAGTAAATAAGGTTTTTGTTTAGTTTTTCTATGTTGAATAATATTGACAGTAAGGAGACTATGTCTAGGGTTTTAACATCAGAATTTCAAAATAAATATGTAGAGAATATGGATGAGGCCAATTAGGTAGCTTGAAAATATGCTTAGTTTTTCATTGTGTATAGGATGAAATGATACAAAGTATGAATGAGCACTGAGGTGAATTCATTCATTTAGAAGAAGATAAGATATAATGTAAATATTGTTGAAATAGAGCATGAAAATTAATGTTTGCTACTTATAAACTCACAAGATAAACACATAGAAGGATGTATATGAAAGAGGAAAGCATATAGTTCAATATGATAAGATAAAAATACAGAGAAAGGACAAATTATCCAAGGAATACCACATGATTGTCAACACAATTGCTACAACATTGTCTTTGATTTCATTCCAAAAGTATTTTACAATAGCTTCACTGCAAGAGACAACTATCCAACCCAAAAAAATACTATATCCCATCCACAATTCATCAATTCCACATCCACAATTCATCATAAATACATGAGATGAGTCAATTCCTAGAATTTAGGGAGGTTAAAAATCATTCCCTCAAATTAATCTATAGACTAAGAGTGTTTGTCCCCCATATTAAATTACATGTTTCCTCATGATAAGAAGTAAAAACCAACTCAATTACTCCAATTATAGCTCAAAGGACAACAAAAATTCGAAATTATAACCTTTTATGGGCTTGACAAGTGTCGTGGGGAATCCTATGTAGATGCATAACACTTTTTATAGATGTGTAACAGAATTTTACAGATGTGTAACACTTTTTGGCAGCTGACTTTGAGGGACTTTTATGACTCCAAATCCAAACCTGAAAAATATCTCAACTATAAGTTTTTGTCTAGTTTACATAACATCTTGAATTTTGAAGAATGAACCATGGGAAGGCCTCAAAAATTTGAGTCTCCCAAGGTTACTACATATGCGTAATAAACTGTCAAAGATACTAGTAGAAGCATAGAAAACTAGTCATTTTTTGGCTTTCTCTTCCAAAATAGAGCGTGTCATGCAGTAAGGGTTCTTGATCTATGATTTACTTGTCAAAATACATCCAATCATGTAAGTCATTCATCATTTGGATTCCCTAGTAACAAACGTAACAACTTAGCGTTATGCATCTGTGAAGGTTGAATTTCCAGTTTAGTACAAAAATCACTAAAAATACCAAAATTGTTCAAATTTTCTCCAAAATTGTTTTGTGGCACTTTTGGATGATGTGCTAAACCGCCAAAGAATCTTCAACCAGAAAATATAAATCATTCTTCTCCTTTAGTTTCATTTGAGCCGCTTTGAGCTTATTTTTCACTTGTTTAAGCCCAATTTCTGAAATTTTGTTCCTAGTATTATAATGATTGGAAATATGCCTCTGAAGTTTGTTGTTGCTTTTGGATATTTTCAAAATCTTCTCCAAATTTTCATTCACCCTTCCTTACCAGAATTCTCTATCTTGATTGATCTCCATAACTACTAGCTCATCAAAGGTCAATTGTTTAGGTGCATGAGATGATTGTCTTTCTAGCTCCAGTGCCTTCTTAAGGCCTCTTGTCTTTGGCCTCCTTAGCTTTGTTTCAATATCCATTTCCCGCATTTGATCAACATCTATTTATTGCTTTCCTTTACCTTTATCTATCTCTGGGTCTGCCCTAGGTTTACTTTGTATCAGTTGCTTCACCTTCAATTGCCAATTTTCTTGTTGTAGGAAAGTAATTTGAGAATTTGCAATGGATAAAATCTCCCTTAACTCTTCTATTTCCTCATCCTTCTCCTTAATTATCTCCCCAAATTATTTGAATTCAACCCACTTGTTAGGATGAATCCTTAGTGTAACTGTACGAAAAAATACCCTCTTAGTTGTGCATAACAAACAGCCATAACAGCAAAATATGGCTGCTAATATCTTCAAATCTGCAGTTAGTTAATCAAGAAAAATGTTGCAAAAATCCAGATCTATGCATAAAAATACATTAAGCAGTAAAAATAAGGTTTTGCTTCATATATCCAATAGACAAGACAAGAACAATATTTTTTTAAGAATTTTATATTAATGGCACCTCGGAGGAAAACAAGAAAGGTGTTTCCAATTCTCCTCAATGGAATGGGTTCTTGGAAGTCCTTAGCACTTTAGATTTAGAATTTCTCTCTCTTATTGGTGTAGAAAACCCAGAAAAACATAGAACTCAAAGGGAGCTCACAAAGAAAATAATAGAAAATATGACAATGATAATGGCTCAAAGTCAGAGCAAGAGTATAGATCCAGAGTTATCTAAGAGGCAACAAAAGGTGATGAATGGTAGGAAAAACCCTTCTATTTACAACAAAATATTAGGTCATTCTAGATCTTGGTGCATGATTAAAATAATATTAACCAAATCTAGATCCACCTTTTATGGAATATTTTATTATATTTGTTGGAGGGGAAAGGAATTTGACTTGGGTCAAATCCCTTTATTTGTAAATAATAAATAAATAAATGATTTATTTATCATTTTAAGGAAGTGGTTGAATGATAATTAAATAAATAATGATTTATTTAACTATTTATAAATGATTTAGTCATATTTAACAAGGAATATTATTTAAATAAGATTTAAATAATTATTCCTAGAAAATAAGAAGATAAATAAGGATTTATCTAATTAATTTCCTTTTTTTGGGTTAAATATGACCAGGAATAATAATTAAATTATTGTTTAATTAATTATTCCATGAGGAAAACCAAACAAATATAGATTTGTTTAATATTTCCCCTTGGGGTTTCCTGTTTAGACCATAAACAACCTAATAAACGTGTTTTATTAAGTTATTTTACATAGTGAAAGCAATTTTTCTTAGGGTAAAATTGGTCTTACATGGTCTACTTGGGTCCATCTAATGATAATAGGTTAGATGACCAAAAAATGGTGTAACACCACTCTGTCACTTCAACATATAAGGGTATATTTTCTTTATGTTGGTGCAATGGTGATTCAATCTGATGCATGAATAATTGATCTTCTATCTCTCTTTGCTCAACTATGATATCAAGTGTAGATACACTTTTGATGGATATGGGAGAAAAGACCTGTCTATTTCATTTCCCACAGGTCTAAATGAAATCAAAATTCCTAGGAGCCTTTTAAATTTGAGTTTTCATGATGGAAGAGCCAACCTCCATTAGTTGTGCTGTTACTAATGGCGATTATGTGTTATGCATAACATTTGGACTGGTAGTGGATGTTGCTGCTTGTTTTTCCATGAAAGTTTCCCAAATCATGTTGATGGCTAAGAGATGTAAAATAATGAGTTTGACAAGACCATGGAGAAAAAGACTTGGGTGATGATATTTGTTTCTACTATGAACCTTCTCAATCATTCCAACCAAACATATATACAAGTAATATGTCAATTCAAGTGGTTTAGTACATGTAATGCATCAAAAATTTGGTATGGTACCTATAAAACCTAGATAATCTCCCTTCAGAGGTGAAATATTTGATAATTAACCTAATTAAAGGAGCATATATGTTAAGGAGGTGCTTGAAAGGGAAGATATTTTTAGCGTTCTCTCTAGCACGAGGTTTGAGTAAATTTTTGTAACCTTTAAGGTCTATATCCATGCCCTTAAACCATTTTTTTGCATGACTAGGTATATGTGTTGCTGAGTAAATCACATATGCTGATAAGTTGAACTCTACACCTACAATAATGGCCTTTCCCGTATTGAAACTTGTCTCAAATAAGCTAGTCAATTTGATATGACAACCTTCTTCCATGATTTTATCATAGAATCTCAAAAATTAAGCCCTCTCAAATCATCCTTTGGAAAAAGGTGATGCATTAAGTTCTTCCAAAGTAGAAGGTTCAAATATGATGTGGCACCCTCATTTTTGAATTTTATTTTCACTTTCCATAATGTCTATCAAAAGGATGAAACCCTAGGTGTTTATATGCAGTGGCTATGTATACTGTGAATTTGGAAAAACAGATGACAGGGATAGGGTAATTTTGGAGGATGAGATGAAGGGTAATGAAACCAATATAAATTCTGAAAAAAAATTTAGGATGTAGGGTTGTGTATTGGCTTCAAAGTACATGTGAAATTTGGTGAAATGGATGTGAACAAGGTGATCAAATTAGGAAAATATGGGGATTTCCTAATTCTGTAATAGAAAAATAGTATGAAATTAGGGTTTGATAGAAATTAAATGTAGGGAGACTGTGAATGGTAGGGAATAATAGAATATGGTATGGGGAAGGTGTATGAGGGTGTTAGATGGTAGGATTATATGTTTAGTTCATTGAAATATTACACTGGTAAACATATGTGAAAATGTAGTGGAAAAGGAGGTAAGCAAGAAAACCAACAAAATGCTTGATAATTTAACTTGAGGATGATATGTGGTACTTAATGAGTATTGTATAAACTGTAGAAACTAATGGAAATGAGATTGGAGCTCATAGGAATGATTTGGGATAACCATAGTACACTTTCGAGATGCATAACAGAACACTACATATGTGTAATAAAGGCTTGCAAATGAGTAATAATAGTCTCCAGATGAACTAGACATCAGGAAGAGAGTGAAGGGGAGTGCACGGGAATGAAATAGTAAGTGAAAGGCATGGAAGTAGGGGAGTGGAGGGAAGAACATGAGAAACAGTGGGAAAATAGGGTGGTTTTGACAGACTTAGGAGGGGGGTTGATATGGTTTGCGGTATTGCAAGGGAAGCGGGGGCGGGGGGGGGTGGAAAATGATAATAGGCTGACACGTTGAGGTGGGTCTAGTGGGAGGAAACCACATTTCTATACCCCCCACCCCCCATGCCGGTACAGGTAGGATGGCGAGGGGGTGACGAAGAGGCTTATTCATCATTGATCCGATGGATAAAATATTTTATGATTGGGAGGAAGTTGAGATTTAACCACAAGCGAAAAAGTTTTTTTTTTGTTTTATACCTTTATGATTCGAGTGGAAAACTTTGGATAAAATTCATAATTCCTTCTGAACTTTGGATAGAGACATAATGAGCTCAAACATTAGACTTTTAGTGCATGTTTTCACAATTTTTTTCTGACTTAGGATAAAGACATGAGATATAAAAAATTACCCCATTTTATCCCTTTGACCTATTTTTCATTTTTTACAATGAAATAGTTTTTGAAATAAGACGAAGTGTCTTAGTTATTACCCTAACTATTCTAACGCCCTTTAAATGATTGCCACTATGAAAATGAAGCCCTTTTCCCCTTTTTGGTGGCATTTTGGGCTTTTTAGCGGTAAAGAAAAGAGACCTAGATACATAATTATATAGAGATGGAATGCCTGACATAATAATTTCAATGGAAATGAGTGACATGACCTCTGAGATCATGATGGTTATGGATTGAATGAGGGAGCATCATTTCTGACCTAGACCATATGCAGTGAGCAAAATATATTTGAAAACTTGTTTGAAAGAAAATTTTTTTGACCTAGGACTACAAGAAAAGAAACTGAAAGAACATGTTTGATCACTGGACATATTGATACTAACAATATGTACACAACACCACATATCAAACATGTACATAACACCATTTACACCTAGCATTGGATATGCAGTATACACACAACACTATATATACAAAAAGATACAACATCATATGAACAAAATACTACAGATGTTACATGTACACATCACCGTAGGTACAATCACTGAATATAAATCATGCACAAAATATGAAAAGAAATAGTACTACACATCCATATACCACACACTAACTCCACAAGAAACCATGCTTCTAGTGTATTTCTCCCACCCATGCTTATCATAGCATGTTCTAGATCACGTTGGGTTCATTCCACTTATGTACCCCTCAACATTACCTATCCATAACGTAAACATAGGCATAGTGAAAGAATATAATATCAACTCAAGTTCACATGATACTAACCTCATATGTTTTTCAGGCTTTTCCCCCTTAATTCCTCATAAGACCAAGAACCTCTTCATGCCACTCTCCTTCATAAGAAATCATTCCTCTATAAGAATGATGTTGAAAACCATATTAGAAATAGAAATGGATACATACATAGATGTATACATATATAAAAATAAAAATAATCACGATCACAACATAATTACAAAATAAAATAAGGCTCAAAGTTAAGAGATCTTCCTTTATCTGTGCACAACATGTACAACATTGAGAACAACAGTTCCCAACATAGCCAAGGAATCTGATGACTCAAATCTAGTTACCTTACCTTTCTCAATAGGGGAATTTTGAGGTATAAAATGGGCCTCCTAAGGAAATTATAAAATAATAATGGAAATAATAAAATAAGATTAGATTACATCATCAAATTTTAGAAGGAAAAAAGAGAAAAATAGTTTTTCAACTAGTATTTTCAACTTATCTCCCTACGTGTTTACTGAAATTTCAAGCAAGAACACTCATTGGATGCGAAATTTGATTCCTCGTCCAAGGAGTACCTATGTTTCATAATTTCGATGGACCCTACTACACGAAAAATGAGAAAAACATGAAAAACATTATTGCAATCACGTTTTTTATGTATTTCTCATTTTCGTGTAGGAGGGTCCATCGAAAGTATGAAATATGGGTAGTCATTGGATGAGGAATTAAATTTTCCATCCACCAAGTACTCCCACTCAAAATTCGAGTAAAACTTTAGGGATATAAGTTGAAAATACAAGTTGAAAAATTAGTTTTGTTATTTTATTATTTTATAATATTTTTACTTTTTTACCCCAAAAATGGTGAATCATCCCCCATGGTTGACATCATCATTTTGAATCCTATTGGTTCTTATAAATTTTATTTTGGTTGTGTATTTTTCTTAGGAGGCCCATTTTAGACCTCAAAAATTCTCTAATGAATTTTTGTACTACCATCGTCCATTTACCACAATGGACCCAACCAGTACAATCAACTATCATATTCTTACTTTCCACTATGCTTAATCATGCACTGAGCTTCATTTGAGTCTTACATTACCTATCGGGTTCCATTAAACTCTCCCATAGCTCCATCAATTTTCCTCTTTCCAAAATTATTCTCAAGACTCCCAAAACATAAAAGGAAACAACAAGAAACAAACAAGAAGAAAACCATGTAAAAAAAATAGCAATACAACACTGCAAAAAAGTGGCAAGACCTTTCACTATACATAAACAAAACCACAAATCAAGCTCAACAAGTCAGAAAAGACCAAAAGCACAAGACTAGCAACAAGCACCATGACTCAATCCCCATGGTCTCCAATAATCCCAAGGGAAATCTCAACCCAAGCCTTATTCAATTGTTAAGTCCCTATATTACTAGTATAGTCCCTTATTATTGTCAGTGTAACCCCTTATTGTTATTTTTGTACCCTCGTAACCCCCATATTGTTATTATTGTGCCCTTACATTATTATTGTTAGGTCGGCTAGGATTACATTATGGCCCCATGGAATCCTATATATGGAAAGGAGGTTTTGTCATTTGCATCATCCAAGAATGTTGATCTCAAAGTGAATTATTTCTAAGGCGTTGATCTCTCTTTTCTTCTATTTTTGGAGCTGGTTTCATAACATTTTGTACCATAGCTTTGGATTCTAGGGTTTCACTGCTCCAAACAGGTCACCGTGTAATTTTAGCTATACATTTTTTTCTACGAAGGTTCAAAGGCTGAAATTTGTATAGAGTGAAGCTAAAATCCTAAGGAAATTCATGTAAAAATTTCAAATCTTGGTGCACAATATTTTCAGAGATATGATCTATGGAAGTTAGGGTTTTTTTAGGCTCCCAAATTTCACCTAAAACAGGTCATCGTGGAATTTGCGCTATAAATATTTTGTACGAGGGTTCAGAAGCTAAAATGTTTACAGAGGAAATCCGAAATCCTCTGGAACCTCCTATAAAAATTTTAGATCTTGGTTCACAATATTTGCGGAGATATGATCTGTGTAAGTTAGGGTTTTTTCAGGCTTCCAAATTTCATCTCAAAGAGGTGACCGTGGGAAAATCGTCATAGCTCGCTCTCTGTGCATCGTATTGGAATTATGTAAAAAGTGGTCACAAGCACATTGAATTTAGTTTCCTGGATGTCAATTTCAGAGCCGAAGGAGGAAACAATGACACGTGGCATGTCATACAAGTTCTCTCTACTGAACTAGTCCATAATTAGGCCATTGTGGGAGATTGGGCATAACTTTGCCTTGAAGAATCCAAATCAGGTTAGACCTATGGAATTCGAAAGAAGATTTAGAGTGACACTACAAGGTCGAATTTCAAATATTGAAGATCGACAATTGCATAGATAATTCAATTTCAATATTGAGCTCATCAAAAGCAAGAAAATCTATTTTTTTTTTCCAAATTACATAAGTCTTGTTTGAATAATAAGTTTGAATTGATTCCAAGGGCATATTGTAGAATATATATCAGTATTGGATTCTAAAATTCCCCCCCAAAAATAGTTCAACATGCATTAAGCCTTCATAAGGCTCTACTATGGCTCATGATGATGAAGAAATGCAGCATAACATTTTAAAATTACAAGAGCAAGTGCACAAAATTTTTCTCTCGCAAAGAGCAACAAAAAATGAAATGGATGTTTTGAAGAAAAGTGTAGAAGATAAGATGGGTGGTTTTAATAAAGGCATGGAAGCTATGATGGATGGTTTGAAGAATGGTACAGAAGAAAAAATGGAAGGTTTGAAGGAAGACATGGAAGGTTTGAAGGAAGGTTTGTCAAAGTTGATACAAAAAATGATTCCTAATGGAAAAAAGATAGTAGACAAAACTCATGATGAGAAAAAAGTAAATGTTAATCGTGATTTCATAAAATATAATGTTGGATTTAAGAACCACCATATTTGAAATATGGAGATGAGGAAGTTTGATGGAAAGGATCCCATAACATGGATACTACAAATGGAGAAATACTTTTATCTCAATAATGTGCAAAACACACAAAAGGTACGCATTGAAACTTTACATTTAGAAAAAAATACATTCATATGGTATCAATGGCTTTGCTCCGGTAAAAAATTGTCACTTGGTCAATTTTTACAGATGAAATGATAGCACATTATGAGGATTCAAAGAGCAACACCTTATTTATCCAATTGATAAATCTCAAACAAACAGGTTCAGTGGTGGGGCACGTTGAGGACTTCCAAAAATTGAACATAAGGGTAACTGATATTCCAGAGGAACAAAATATTGATGTCTTCATAGGGACTTTAAAGGATAACATCCAACATGAAGTTCATATTTTGGAACCTAATTCATTAGAGTAGGCATTTAGGTTGGCAAGAAAAATTGAATGTAAAATTATGGCGACAAGGAAGCCTACCACTCACATCTATAAAGATGGAAGTGTTGCTACTCCTAGACTTCCACAACCTGCAAGGTTGAAACCACAAGAATTGGAAGAAAAAAGAGCAAAAGGGCTTTGCTACAGTTGTGATAGAAAATACACTAAAGGTCATAAGTGTGCTGAGAAGAAATTATTTGACATAGATTGTGAAAAGGAGGAAGAAAATGAACAAGAAACTTCAAAAGAATAGGATATACACTAGGAACCAACCCTAGAAGAAGAAGAAATGAGTCCGACCATATTGTGTAATGCATTGGCAGGAATTACCACTCCTCAAACTCTCAATATATAAGGACATAACAAGAAGAAAAAGGTAATAGTGTTGATTGATTCGGGTAGTACCCATAATTTTAGTCCATTGTAAGGTAGCCAAGGAAGAAATTATTTGACATAGATTGTGAAGAGGAGGAAGAAAATGAACAAGAAACTTCAAAAGAATAGGATATACACTAGGAACCAACCCTAGAAGAAGAATAAATGAGTCCTACCATATTGTGTAATGCATTGGCAGGAATTACGACTCCTCAAACTCTCAATATATAAGGACATAACAAGAAGAAAAAGGTAATAGTGTTGATTGATTCGGGTAGTACCCATAATTTTAGTCCATTGTAAGGTAGCCAAGGAAGAAATGATTTGACATAGATTGTGAAGAGGAGGAAGAAAATGAACAAGAAACTTCAAAAGAATAGGATATACACTAGGAACCAACCCTAGAAGAAGAAGAAATGAGTCTGACCATATTGTGTAATGCATTGGCAGGAATTACCACTCCTCAAACTCTCAATGTATAAGGACATAACAAGAAGAAAAAGGTAATAGTGTTGATTGATTTGGGTAGTACCCATAATTTTAGTCCATTGTAAGGTAGCCAAGGCATTGAATTGTTTCCTATACCCAACACCAAAATGTCAAGTGATGGTTGCAATTGGAGGAACTATAAATTGTTCTGGAAAAATGCCATAATATCAAGCTAGACATGGGTGAATATGTATTGAATAGCCCTATGCTTTCCATCCCAATGAGATGTGCTAATGTTGTACTTGTAGTACAATGGCTACAATCTATGGGGACGGTAGCTTTTACTTTTCAAGAACTTTTCTTGAATTTTTTTTTGGAATGAAAGGAAATTGAATTAAGGGGTATCGCAGGGAAGCCGAGAAAGATAATAACCTCTAATGTCATGAAAAATATTCTGAACAAATAACAACTAAGCGTAATTTCACAATTATGCTCAATATAAGTTCCAACATCAAAATCATATATTTCTTCAAATCACCAAAAAGTTTTAGAAAAATTTTCCAATGTGTTTGAAACTCCCAAAGGACTCCCACCTATTAGTGATCATGATCATGCTATTCATTTGATTCCAGGAAGTTTTTCTCCAAACATCAGGCCTTACAGATATCCTTATATCCAAAAGAGAGAAATTGAACGTATCATTGTAGAAATGTTAGAGGCTGGTATAATTAAACCTAGTCAAAGTTCTTTCTCTACTCCAGTAGTATTGGTGCACAAGAATGATGGATCATGGCACATGTGTCTAGATTATAGGGAGTTAAATAAGATCACTATTAAAGATAAATTTCCCATTCTTGTAATTGATGAATTATTGGATGAATTACATGGAGAAATTTATTTTAACAAGTTGGATCTTTGTTCAGGATATCATCAAATTAGAATAAAGACTGAAGATATTCTGAAAACAGTATTTCAAACTCATGAGGTTCATTATGATTTTTTGGTCATGCCTTTTGGCCTTACCAATGCACCTTCTACATTTCAAGGGTTGATGGATTCCATTTTCAAACCCTTCCTTAGAAAACTTATGCTATTATTTTTTGATGATATACTAATCTATAGCAGGTCTTGGAAGGATCATGTTCAACATGTTGACATGGTGATCATGTTGGGTGTGGAGCCTGATTATCTTTTTTGTTTTGTATCACAGCATTGGACCCTTGTACCTTAATGGGGCGGCAACGCCACCCATATTTAAATGGTACCTGGGGGGCCCTGGGGGGGGCGGTTGCGACTTTGTAGGCCCCCCCCCCTTGGCGGGGGGTTTCATGGGAAGTTCCCCTGAAGATAAAAATACATGTGAAATTTCCTTGTAGAAGTATAGTGATTTCTAGCCAATCTAGACCGTTCATTAGGCGGATGATATGATGGTATAAGCTATGCTTAGTTTCGGGTTTTTTTCCCTAGAAGGCAACCCCTCGCTTGTATCAGGGTACTATATTGCGATTGTGTATTATATGTGTATTTCTTAGAGCGAGAAATAGATAGGGAGACTATGAGAGAGAACAGAGGATATTACAACGGATCTGCTATAGGTTGTGTCTCTTCATTTTTCTGGATAATATAAAGGAAGGAATGGCTGTTCGGGGTGGACGTAACCCAAACTGGGTGAACCACACATATTTGTGTCTCTCTAGTTTTATGTGTTTTGTGTGCTTGTGTTTTCCACATATTTTATGTGCTGCATTTCTCTATAATATATAATTTTCTAACAACTGGTATCGGAGCTGAAGGTCTATTTGGATGATAAAATCATAAGAAAGAAGGTTTCTTGGTTCGAGTGGGAGAAATGGCAGAAGATAGTAAGTTTAGGGTCGAGAAATTTAACGGCCAAAACTTCCCATTGTAGAAGATACAGATGGAAGATTATTTGAATCAGAAAGGTCTGTACCTACCAATCAGCAGAAAAAAGAAGAAGATGATGAATATGATAGATGCAGAATGGGAGATTCTCGATACAAAGGCACTTAGAACAGTACGGTTGTGCCTCATGGCATCGGTAGCCTTCAATATTTCGAAGGAAACAATGACAGAGGTTTTGATTGAGGAGTTGGTGAAATTATATGAAAAAATCTTGGCCTCAAACAAATTATTTCTTATGAAACGTTTATTTAATATGAAGATATAGGAAGGTGGATCGGTTGCAAACCATTTAAATGATTTTAATACAGTTACCAGTCAATTAAGTTCTATAGGGGTAAACTTTGATGATGAAGTTAGGGCTATTTTATTTATGTGCTCATTGATGGAAATATGGAATGGTTTATTTATGGAAATTAGTAACTCTATCTCCAAATATAGTACTTTAAAGTTTGATGATGTTGTCGGTGCTATCCTTAGCAAGGAAATACGACAGAAAAGCTCCGGTGAGACATCGGGTAATGCTTTGAGTGCAGAGTCTAGGGGAAGAAAAATGGAAACAGGAAAGAGCTTAAGATATCGTAGTAAATAAAGGAAAGGTGGATCCAAGTCCAGATTGAGGATAGTGTGCTAGAAATGTAGAAAGAAAGGACACCTGAAGAAATATTGTAGATCTCGGAAGGGAAAAGAAGGAGACAAACAAAAGGAAAAAAATCATGAATAAAATGTGATAGGTGATGTGTTAAAATATGCTTTGATTCTTTCTTTCTAAAATGTCGGTGATTCCTGGGTGATAGACTTATGGGCCTCATTCCATGCCACACCTGATAAGAAATATTTTCATGACTATGTTCAAGGAGATTTTGGACAAGTCCGTTTGGGTGATGATAAACCCTTTAAAATTGTTGGAATGGGTAAATTTCTTCTAAAACAACAGAATGGAAACCAATGGCTATTAAAGGAGGTAAGGCATGTTCCATATCTGAAGAAAAATCCAATTTCAACAGGGTAGCTAGGCGGTGAAGGTTTTGTGACAACTTTCACAGATAAAAATTGGAACGTCACCAAAGGAGTCCTAGTAATAGAAAAAGGTGAAAGGGTTGGTACATTGTATTTATGCAATGGTATTTCTAACTCTGTTAATGCTTTAACTTCCAAAGGAGCAGATGAAACATTATGGCATCATAGGCTCGAACACATGAGTGAGAAGGAGATGAAGATTCTTAAGTCAAGAAATTTGATGCCAGGTTTGAAGAATGATGATTTGGATTTATGTGAGAATTGTATTTATGGAAAATAGAATAGAGTTATATTTCTTAGAGATGGGAAAGAAAAGAAGAGCGAAAAATTAGAGCTCGTTCATACATATGTATGTGGACCTTGTCATGTATCATCTCTCAGTGGCTCTTGTTATTATGTTACTTTTATTGATGATGCAACTAGAAAATTTTGGATTTATTGTATTCAGAATAAATATGATGTATTTGATAATTTCAAGAAATGGAAAGCTTTGGTTGAGATTGAGATAGGAAAGAAGTTGAAGTGTCTTAGATTAGAAAATGGAGGTGAATATTGTAGCAAAGAGTTTGATAGGTATTTTTCAGAGCATGGAATTCATAGAGAGAAGACAGTTCCAAGAACACCACAAGAAAATGGTGTGTCAGAAAGGATGAACAAAACAATCATGGAGTGTGCAAAGTGCATTAGATTGCATTCAGGATTTCCTTCAAAATTTTGGGCAGATGTTGTAGATACTATTGTTTATCTAATAAACAAAGGGACTTCATGTTCCTTGGATGGTGGTATTCCATAGGAAGCCTAGACAGGTCAAAAGTTAAACTACTCTTTTTTAAAGCCTTTTGGTTGTGAGGGCTTTTTCCATATTAATAAAGAAAATAGAACAAAGCTTCAGGAAAAAGCAAAGAAATGTACCCTTATTGGATATGGTGTTAATGATTTTCTTTATTGCTTATATGATTATGAAAATCACAAAATCATTATGAGGAGAGATATAATATTCAATGAAAAGGTCTTGTATTAGAATCAGTTGCAGGAAAAGAAACATGAAAAAGAAAAAAAATAATACACAGTTCTTGATGAGATCACAAAAAAAGTAAAGGTGCCTGAAAATAATAATAATCAATAGCCACAAAAACAACAACCACCACAATAGCAACAGGCACCTTGAACACCTGAAAGTTGTGTTAGAAGATCTACCAAGATAAGCAGACCCCCTGAAGGATACTCTCCTTAATTATATTATTTATTGTTGACTGATTTTGGTGAACCCGAATGTTATGAAGAAGCAATGTAGGTTGAAACCAGAAAGAAGTGGGAGCTAGCCATGAAAGAAGAGATGGAATCCTTAATGCATAAGTAGACTTGGGACTTAGTTAGGTTGCCTATAGGTAAAACTACATTGAAGAATAAATGGGTTTACAGGCTGAAGGAAGAAGATGGAGGAAAATAAAGGTACAAAGCTAGACTTATGGTGAAGGGGTTCACACAAAAGAAAGGTATTGATTTTGATGAAATATCTTCTCTTGTTGTTAAAATGACTTCAATCAGAACTGTTTTAAGTCTTACAGAAGTAGAAGATTTGCACCTTGAACAGTTAGATGTAAAGACAACATTTCTCCATGGATATTTGGAGGAAGAGATATATATGTAGCAACCAAAAGGATATGAGGTCAAAGGGAAGGAGAAATTAGTGTGCAGGCTAAAGAAGAGCTTGTATGGCTTAAAGCAAGCTCCAAGGCAGTGGTATCTAAAATTTGACAAGTTTATGTCTGAACAAGATTATACTAGATGCCACTCTGATCATTGTGTTTTCTTAAAACAGAAAAATGATGGAAGCTATATTATATTGTTATTGTATGTAGATGACATGCTTGTTGTAGGTTCTAACATGCAGGAAATAAATGTGCTCAAAAGGAAATTGGAAAATTCATTTGCAATGAAGGATTTGGGAGCTGCAAAACAAATGCTTGGTATGAGAATAACTAGAGATAGGAAAAATCGCAAATTAACACTGTCTCAGAATGAGTACATACAAAAGGTGTTGAAAAGACTTAATATGCAGAATGAAAAAATAGTTAGTACACCTTTTCCTATCCATTTCAAACTTAGTAATGAGATGTGCCCCAAGACCCAAGAAGAAATGGACTATATGTCTAAAGCTCCATATGCATTAGCAGTTGGAAGCTTAATGTATGCAATGGTCTGCACAAGGCCTGATATTGCACATGGAGTGGGAGTTGTAAGTAGGTACATGAAAAATATATGAAAAGAACATTGGATGGTAGTGAAATGGATTCTCATATATCTGAGAGGTACCAGAAATCAAGCATTATGCTTTGGTGGTTCAAACATTGCTCTATAGGGATATGTTGATGCAAATATGGCAGGTGACACAGATAATAGGAGGAGCACTATAGGATATGTATTTACTGTAGGTGGAACAACTGTCAGTTGGGTTTCAAAAATCCAAAGTGTTATTTCACTTTCAACAACAGAATCAGGGTATGTTGTTCCTACAGAGGCTATTAAAGAAATTATTTGGTTAGAAAGGTTTATGGATGAATTGGGTAAGAAGCATGATATGGGCACGTTATATAGTGATAGCCAAAGTGCCATTCATCTTGCAAAGAAATTAGAATTTCATTCCAAGACTAAACACATACAACTCAAGTACCATTTCATACTATTAGTATTGGAAGATGGATAGTTGAAGCTGGAAAAGATACACACTAGCCAGAATCCTGCAGACATGCTAAAAAAAGTTGTAACCAGGGATAAACTGAGATTATGCTCAGTTTCAATTATTATTCAATGATGATGATGAAATCTAGGTCCAAAGAGGATTCATTGTCCAGCAAATGAAGCCGTGGTGGAGTTGCTACAATCAGTCTCCAAGTGGGAGATTGTTGGGTCTGGAGCCTGATTATCTTATTACTTTGTATCACAGCATTGGACCCCTGTACCTCAATGGGGAAGCAATTCTGCCTGTAATTAAATGCTTCCTGGAGGTTCCATGGGGGGGAAACTGTGAATTTATGGAGCCCCCCCGCGGGCAGTGCCCCCAAATCTAAAAACAGATATAAAAATGCCTTGTAAAAGTATAGTGATTTCTAGTCAATCTGGGTCATTCATTAGGCGGATGATCTGATGGTGGAAGTTATGTTTAGTTTAGTGTTTTTTTCCCTAGAAGGAAACCCCTCTCTTGTATGAGGGTATTGTATTGCAACTATGTATTGTATGTGTATTTCTCAGAGAGAGAAACAAATAGGGCGACTGTGAAAGAGAACAGAGGATATTACAGTGGATCTGTTGTAGGTTGTGTCTCTTTATTTTTCTAGAAAATAGAAAGGAAGGACTAGCTATTCGGGGTGGACATAGCCCAAATTGGCTGAACCATGTATATCCATGTCTCTTTGGTTTTATGTGTTTTTTGTGCTTGTGTTTTCTGCATATTTTATGTGTTGCATTTCTCTGTAATATATAATTTTATAACAACTAAAACTATTGGAGGAGAAACAATTATATGCAAAAAAATCCAAATGTTTCTTTGGAATAAAAGAGGTGAAATATCTTGCTTATATTGTATCTCACGAGGGTGTTAAGGTAGACCCTAACAAAATTAAAGCGATTAAGGAATTGAAAGTCTGCACAACCATAAAACAGTTGCATGGATTTCTCAGGTTAACGGGGTATTATCACAAGTTTTTTAAGAATTATGGGAGAATAGCAGCACCTCTAACAGGATTATTGAAGAAATATGCATTTTCATGGACTCCTGAAGAAACTAAGTCCTTTGAACATATTAAAGAGGCAATGTGCCTAGCACTAGTCTTAGCTACGCTAGACTTCACAAAAACCTTTATTTTGGAATGTGATGCCTCAGGAAATGGAATTGGTGGTGTTTTAATGCAAGTAGGAAGACCCATTGCTTTTGAAATTAGTCCAATCAAAGGAAAGTATTTACAAAAGGATATTTATGAGAAGGAAATGTTTGAAATACTACATGCACTAAAGAAATGGAGATCTTACCTAATGGGAAGACACTTCAAAGTAAAAATTGATCATGATAGTCTTAAACACTTTTTGGAACAAATACTATATTCGTAAGAGAAACAAATGTGGGTCACAAAGATGTTGGATTATTAATTTGAAATCATATACAAAAAATGGAAGCTAAATGTTGTTGTAGATGCACTCTCAAGAAAGGATGAAGAGGTGGAATCATTTCTGTGTGCCATTTCTATTATCTAACCAGATTAGAAAACCAAAGCAAGGGATGAATTGAAGAAAGAAGAAGAAGTGTGGACACTCATTCAAAATTTGCAGCAAGATATTAGTACATATGATACATTTAGTTGGATAAATGATTCCTTATGGTACAAGGACCGCTTATATATTTGCAAGAATTCCCAACTAAACAAGGTATTATTTTGGAATTGTACACTTCTCCTTTAGGAGGACACTGAGGATTTTTAAAAACTTACCACAGGGTGAAGAAATAAATTTTTTTGCGATGGCATTAAATATGATATTCAAAATTTTGTGGCGTAATGTTTGGTTTTCTAGCAAAATAAAGTTCAAACAATTAAGACCTCGAGTCTTCTACAACATTTATCCGTTCTAAGTCAACGTTGCGAGGAGATTTCAATGGATTTTATCACAGGTTTACCTGAGTCTGAAGGAAAGAGTTTCATCATGGTGGTAGTTGATAGAATTACTAATTATGCATATTTTTGTGCATTATCTCATCCATTTAAATAAATCACAGTTTCTACTACATTTATGGAAATAATTCAAAAGCTACATGGAAACCCGAAGATTATTGTAAGTGGAAGAGATCCCAATTTTACAGGAAATTTTTGGATGGAATTATTTTCTTGTTTGGCTACTCAACTAGCTCATAGATCATCTTATCATCCTCAATCCGATGGTCAAAGTGATATAGCGAATAAATGTTTGGAAGGATGTCTTCGTGGTTTTGTATATGATAAGCAAGCACAATGGGTTAAGTTCTTACCTCTCACTGAATGGTGGTATAACACTTCCTTCCATATTGCAGCAAAAATGACCCCATTTATGGCACTTTATGGATATTATCCACCATCCATCACATCTTATTTAAGGGAAAATTCTAGGGTTCATGCAGTGGAATATCACATCGAGCATCAACAATAATTTCTCCAACTCTTAAAGGATAACCTAAATTTGGCACAAAATCGAATGAAACAACAAGCATATCAACATCGCAGTGAGAGAAGTTTTGATGTAGGAGATTGCATATTTTTATGGCTACAACCAGACAAAAAAATTTCCCTCAAGCATGCTAAGAAGGATAATAAATTATCGACAAGGTACTATGGTCCTTGCAAGGTGTTGCAAAATATTGGTACTATGGCATACAAATTGGAACTTCCTACTTCTTTGCGAGTGCATCCAGTATTCCATGTTTCATGGTTAAAGAAGGTTATAGGGGACAAAATTCTAGTTCAAACAATATTTCTAGAACTTGATGAGGAAGGAAAAACCATATTGGAACCTGAAGAAGTCACGGAAACAAGAACTCGACAACTACGAAATCGGTTAATTTCAGAGTATCTCATCAAATGAAGAACTTGCCCAGTGAATATTATACATGGGAGGGTGAGAATTTTATACAGAAGCACCCAGAGCTACTCAAGGTTTCAGGACAACACTTTTTTGAAGGAGAGGAGCATGTTAGGTCCCTATATTACTTGTATAGTTGCTTATTATTGTTAGTGTAACCCCCTTATTATTATTGTTGTACCCATGTAACCCCCATATTGTTATTATTGTGCCCTTAAATTATTATTTTTAGGTCGGATAGGATTACATTGTGTCCCCATGGACTCCTATATATAGAAATGAGGTTTTTTCATTTGTATCATCCAAGAATTGTTCATTTATGTAATGTATTGAAGGTTTCCACCTCGAAGTGGCTTATTTCTAAGGCATTGATCTCTCTTTTCTTTTATTTTTTGAGTTGGTTTCATAACATCAATATTTCCTGGTCGCCTCTTGCCATGCAATCACCTACATCATACTACCATAACCACATAACTCTCAACGCATAATAAATACACAATATACCATTTATCTTACTTTGTTGTGCAAAACATGTTTCCTTGTAACTAAACACACACATGTCAGCCATATGTATCAACATCAAGACAAAATATTTATCAATTCGAAATCAACATTTACCAAAGCTAACAACCATTTCATAATCAGCAATCAACTCACATTCATCAATCATATAGCATGATGTTACAACTATCACCTACTTACACTCAAGTACATATCAACTGTATTAACGCATATGTTTTAGTACGTTTTTCTTAAAACAATATCATTACATGATGCAATATTATTGAAACATCATCATATCATGTGATTAATCTAATATTACAACACCAAATATATGACATAAGCAAACTCATACCTTAATGTATCTTAGGGGAGGTTATCTTGTCTGCACAATCAATCTAGATTAGCACAATATAACTTCACAACATATCAACTCAAACCTAGATAAGGTCATGATATCCATAACATTAACTAGATATCATGCTAACATCATAAATTCATAATAAATTGTCATTAATGCAAAACAATCACATTGGCACAATTACTCTAGATTAATACAACACAATGTAACAAATAAGTCGAATCATACTTGAACGTCATAACCCTAGCCATATTCCTAGGCCAACCCAATTTAGCATGATACATATAACATCAAGATATGAATGTTATAACCATAATCATCATGTTAAATATCATACAACAACAAAAATTTAACCCATAACATGCTCATCAACAACATATTAGTTATCTAACATAAATATACAATATCAATTTATACCACCAAAATTTTCTATCATTCATGACTATCTCACACATGTACATATAACCGCAGTAATCAACTAACATATATAATGTATGTAACCATAACATCGATAAATTAAAAGGAATACACATAACCATAATGCATATGACTACATTGATTCACTAACATATATCATAAATGTAACCACAACAACAATAGACTGACAAAGATGTACATAACCCTAGTGCTTATAAAAATCCATTAAATAACATACCTGCATGACAAAAATACAATTACCTATATGATGATCTACTATTGCCTCGAGGTCCAATTTTGTGACTTCACTTTGATGGTCTACATCTCCTACCCTATCTCATCCAATACATTAGCATCATAAGATACTAATATCATCACAATGACCTAATTGCATAAAAATAACTTATGCACAACAACCTCATTCAAACCAATGCAAACTTTACCATATGCACCCACTTTACATGTATAACCAATTATAAACAACCAATGCATGTTCAAAATATGCCATCACACAAGAAATCATACACGGATAACACTAAATCATGACCAATATGTAACCCTAGCGTAAGCAAGTAATGCATGTACAATACGTAAAAATATGTATGCAAGCGTGCATAAAAAATACACAAGAATCCGAAACACATAACCAATCATACAATCATGATAACACATCCCGGTATAAACCCTCACATGGCGACATGACTACAACCATGATCAATTCCATGAAAATGGAAAAAGAACACACAAACCACAAGCATACTAAACACATATGCAACCAACATAAATGCATGATAAACACATTTTCCATCTAGTATGAGGGTTGAACCATGCTCTGATACCACTTTGTAACACCACCTTCTCACATCTACCCAAGTAAGTGGCCAACTAGGGTAAACATATGATGAGAGGCTACCATAATGACATTCAACCTCCTAAGTGACCTTAAGGAATTCTAATCGATGGAAAACACAACATATAAACCTTGTAATAACAATGAAAAAAATTCGGGCGATTGGACTGAGCTTGTAATACAACTTCCACCTCTAAGGCTTTTTGGCATGTGTCCAACCAAGTAGAGGGGTGGCGAATCTGGACATGGGCTTGGATTGCTTCCTTCAAGCTACAAATAAAACATTCTTAATAAAAGACATGTGATAAGCCATCAATTTTTATGGCCAAATTTTCAAAAGAAGCAATGTATTCCTTGACTGTACCGGTTTGTTGGAGCTTTGTGAGCCATCCCAAGAAATAAGAATACTGATTAAAATGGTCACAAAGGGCTTTTGAGAAGACGTCCCAAGATATCATCAATGGGTAGCATTTATGATGCCAGTGTCACCATTGTCATCTTTCTTGGTCCAATTAAAGTGCTCCCACTCTTAGTTTAGTTCCATTGTCATGGATATTATTATGGAGGACGTACTATGCCATTTGACCCAACCATACTCTCAGGTTTGAGCCATGAAATTTTTACATGTCAATATTGGGCACTCATTGACCCAAAAAGATGGACCCTCCATGAAAGTGAAGGTGATGGATGGATTCACCTTCTTCATATGCCTTGCAAGGTGTGTATTCATTGCTACATGACCCAAATAGAGACAAAGCTTCCTAGATTTGGCTAGAAAGTATAGAAATTTTTGTCTTGAGGTCGTCGATTCTTTTTTTCACCTTTTCTGTATCCATTACTTGTGAGAAAGTTACATACATGCACTAGCCCATATTTTGGACCACTTGATAAAATATGGACAGATAAGTGAATGGTACCACTGCGATCAGATCACTGACTGAAGTCTTATGGGCTAGCTTTCCAGAAAGCGTCTTGAAATTGCTCCAGATTTTATTTTTATTTTTCATTTTTTATAACTCCAAATGGAGTTTTACTCCCTGCTGATCAATACTGAAGTGGAAAAATACCTGAAAGATTGATATTTCCAAATTTCATGTGAAAATCAGGCCTGGACTGGAGTATTTGGACCTGGATGTCTGGGTACCATCATATGTGCCACAAGAAGCAGATCTGTGTGATGGAAACCAAAACCCTTACTATAAATATGAGCCGAATTTGTGTTGTGAATACCTCGAAAGCTATATGGATGATGTAGATGGATCAAAATGGGTAGGTCTAAGAAGGATCGAGAATATGACAGAGATTTGGACATATGGGGAAACAATGGTCACAAGGATTGCGAAGTGCTATAGGTCGCACTATACAGAGGGGTCCAACAATAATACTCGACCCAATATTTTAGGGCACCAATTAAGAAGGATCAACTGTATCCTTATACGTACTACTCGAATACCCTATTGTACATGTGAGTAATACCCCCAAGTGTTGTTCTAAATGTAACGCAGTAGCAATATGGCTAATGCCTAAAGTATGGTTAGGTTTTAGGGTTTCCTAGGGGGCTTCCTATATACCTGAGGGTACGTGGAAGTGCCATCTGCGCACGGTTCTATCTAATGCACTACTACTTGAAGGGGTACCCAAGGGGGTTATAAGGTAATCCGATAAACATGACCACCTCTTGTAGTTCCTGTGTGCATTCTTTCCAAAATCTGCATGTTTATGCACTCAACGACAGATGCCATGATTTAAAGATGCAGGAACATGTCTGTAGCCTAAAAATAATTCTGCAAAAACTAGAGGTCGAGCTGGCCCTGGAAAGATATTTGATACCACTTGTTATGCACTTGAATTGTTAGATGAGAAAGAACACAAGAAATATAAAATAAAATAGCTGAGACAAATAGGTATCACCAGAAAATATGCAAGTTACAAAGATATTTCATTATGCAGAAACAAGATATAATGTTTACTTGCAACTTTGAGGGGGAAGCCTACAAGAGAGCTGAGCTCAATTACAGTATGACACAATAATTATTCCTTCTATATAATGCTAGTTATAGCCTAATGACATCAAAAACCCTAATTACTAGTGGTCCCTAACATAATCATGGGTTAAACACCTTATTTATTAAATAAGGCCCGTTTATAACTAATTGTGGTTCCTTTTCTAGAATGTGGGTCAACCAAGTACACTTATTATTAATACGAATAACTGCTTACGGGCTTTATTCAATTGAAAAACTAAATATTACTCAGACTAGGCCCTTATCAACTTATTACATATATAAAGGGGTTAGGGTTAGACCCTAATAGTAGTACTACTATTTCATATATATTTTACATGTTGAACCTGTTATGGTGTGTGCATTCGGTGTTGTGTACAAATTTCATTGTTTAAATGTTGTTTATGAAATGATATCTATATATCCTATTGTGTAGATGTTGTTTATGCAACGTTGTGTACAGATGGTGTTGTGAGTATGTTTCATATGTGGTGTGGTGTACATATGGTGTTGTGTGCATGATGGATATGTAGTGTTGTGTACATATGGTGTTGTGTTCATGTTGGATATGCAATGTTATGTACATATGGTGCTTTGTGCATGTTTCATATATGGTGTTGTGTACTTATGGCATGGTGTGCATGTAGTACATATGGTGCTATGTACATGTGGTGTTGTGTGTATTATTGTACATGAGGTGTTGTGTGCATGTGGTTGCATGTACGCATTGTACATGGGGTGTTTTGTGTAGGTGGTGTTGTGTACATGTCATTCATGTGGTGGTGTGTACATGTGGTGTTGTGTACACATTATGTAGGTGGTGTTGTTTAAATGTTGTGCAGGTGGTGTTTTGTATTGGTGGTACTTTGTGCATTTTGTATATGTGGTATTGTTGTACACGTGGTATCGTGTGCATGTAGTACATGTTGTGTTGTGCAAATGTGGTATTGTGTGCATGTTGTACATGTTGTTTTGTATATGTGTGGTAATGTGTATGTGAATTACGTAGTCATGGTATCATAACATGTGTATTCTTTGTGTTATACCTTGTGTATGTATTGTGTTGTTTTATACACTAAATGTAGGTGTGTGTTATATCGTACACTGGATGTCGGTGTATGTGATTTGTTGTACGCTAGGTGTAGGTACATGTATTGTGTGTTGTTGTATGCCCTGTGTTTATATGTTTTTGATGCACACTATGTGTATGTGTATGTGGTTGAGGAGAAAGAACATGGTGCTTTCTGGGTGTGGCAACTGATCCTCTGTGTGTGTACAAAGAGGATAAATATAGAAGCTAAAGATCAATTAAAGGATAAGTATTAGTATTTTATTTCAATTTTAATTATGCATGTCATACATGATTCTAGTTTATAATGATTACACATGATATATGGTTTTCGTTTATGATGGTTACATGTGATCTATGATTTTGAATATGATGGTGTTGTAGCATCCATAACTACCCTCTAAAATTTTTCCTAAGCTTTGATTTTGGAGCCTTCCCTTACATCCAAAGGATATTATCTTCTAATATTGTTAAGTATTCATGTTGTGATCAAGAATTATATTTTAAGTTGTTCTTGTGTTTTCTTGTTTTAATACTGATATGATATTTTGAGTCACAATCTAACCTCTTGAATTGACCTTGTAGTAGTTATTAGCTTTCCTCCAGAAAATATGAAACCTTGGAAGGAAAATCAACTTTGATGATAAAAACTATTGAATCTAGAATGGTAGCTTAGCCTTGAGCTTGAGAAATGCACACTCCTACATGGAAGTCCAACACTAAGTTGAGAAGTTGAGTAAACCATTCCTTGAGATGAGAAACTGTGTAATGCATTGAGATGAGGAGTTTCCCAATCCCGAGAAACTACACAATTTTATTTAGTATTGTGCGTGGAAAGTTCAGCAAAAGAGAAAAAGCAAAAAAAGAAGAAAGAGTATAGCTAGAAAACAGGGAGTCATCATTAATTTCCCAAAGGTGACATAGTTACTGTTTTTGGAACATTCTGCCAAGTGTGTATTTTTCCTTGATTTTAGGCATGCACATCATAAACCCTAATCCACCCAAATATATTTAATAAATTCCTATAAATCTCATTTCTACATTCGGTCTTGGAGATATAGAATTCTCGTGCAGATCAAGGAGAATTCAATGGATTTTGTGTCGTTTTTCGGGGTTAGTTTTCTTTTATCATCTTTTGCCGCATTTTCTATCACTTTTTTCCATTTTTATTTTGTGATAATTTTTTTTCTTGTTTATATTCATAGTTTCTAGAATTTCAACTTCTATTAGCTTATAGAAGTGTTTCTTTAGTTTTTCATTCACCTTTTTATAAAGGTTTCATTACATTTCTTGCTTTTTCACACTAATGATCATAGTTTCAATGAATCTCCTTACATGTTTTATTCTCCTTACATATGACGATTCTATGAAATTTATTTACATTGATCTATCCATAATTAGTGAGATACCCACTTTAAACTGTATCATAACTTTTATCTTCTAGTTTCCCACACCATCACGGGGAAAATCTGCACTTCACTTGGCCATGTGTTTCCCTACTTAGTTGGGCATTGCGAAAGTATGAGGCTCAAGTTGAAAGCTTAGTCTCTAAGACTTGATAATGCATAATACATGATGTCCTCACTGTGCATTACGTAGTTCGAGGTCTCAATCCCTCATCCTTGGCCACTAATATTGTGCAATGCGGAGTCTCTCCCTAAGTATTCCTAACCTCAACTATGCATTGTGTAGTCTCAAGCATGAGGCTACTAAGACCTCACAATGCGTAGTTCCTCCAACCACTCTCCCTCCCTTGACCATGATAATTGCACAATTCTCCTCCTCATTTCACTGGTTTTCTGCCTGATCTTTCTTTAAAAGTTGATTTGTTGAATCTAATTTATTCTTGCAATGAGTGCCTTTTCCTCCTTCAAGTATTACAATTGTTGAATGCTTCTCCTCATCATTGACTATTATCATGGCACCCAATAAAGATGATTCAAAGGATACCATAGAGAGTAGTATTGAGGAGGTCATTGAGAGTATGCCATTAAAATTTCTAGTTTATTCTGTTACTCAAATGTTCATGGAAAGGAAATCACATATGACATGGAAGAAACTGAATGAAGCTTTTTCAGCAAGAAGCTTCAAATTAGATCTAGAGGAGCAGTAGGTATATGTCAATGGTCAACAATCAGGACTACACAGGGTTGCATGCATTTATCTTGAACTAAAAATGGTGGAGGTGTTCTCTTTCCTCTTCCACGGAATCACATAAACAAGCAAGGATTGTTCTGATGCTTTGCAAGGTAAAATGGTTTTTTTCACAAAAAAAAATTTCAATGTCTCTTCAAGTTTTGAATTAGTATTCACATGTAAACTTGACATAAGAAAAATAAAAATAAAAACATAACTCGTAGGCATAATGAAGGGCATAACAAAATATTTTTTGACGCAATTCACCCCTCTTGTGATACATCTCTGGTTCTGTCAACACAACTAGACTACTCCATGTATTCAATTTTGAAAAAGGAGCACACAAAATTTTGTTGATGGAAACATGTGGTTATCACCCCTATAAGGTAATGTTCTCCTCCAAATAAATCTCACATCCAACAACAACACAAGGAATCTCCTACAAAGATCCTGTACTCCAACTGAAATGAACTAAAAGGAGCATGTTATCACTTCAATTACACATTTAAGAGAATGAAACAAAGTTTTGTCAAGATGGCATAGTGACAAAATTAAAGCTAAGCTGAACCTTGCAAGTAACAATTGCTGTATTGGACTTCTAAAGGTGAGAAAACCTGTACAAGGCCTTCTTCATGATAAAAAAAATTTCAAAACTGCTTCGAAACCTAATTGATCCATACACCCTTGGTCTTAAACCTGCAAAAATACTCTGTATATGTCCTCAAATAAGAAATTAGAGGTCACCATTCACTAGTAGAAAATGATTAAATTAGTGACTAGGTGACTAAAAAAGTTAGTCACCGCAATCATTTAAAGTGACTTACTACTAAATTTGAGCAATTTTAAGGGACTGAACTAAAAATGACTAACTTAAATGATGAATTTAGTCTAAGGATAAAATATACGACTAGATAATAAGTGATTAAACAAAAATGACTAATTTAAATAACTAATTTATTCTAGGATTAAAATATATGACTAGATAATATGTGAAAAAATTAATAATTATTAACTTGAATGAATATTATAGTCCAAGAATAAAAATATGACCAAATAATGTCTACAACAAGTATATGAATTAGTCATTTATGTCAGTAATTTTCAATTGTGTCACTCTAGAAATGGAGAATTACAATTTTGATAACAAATTGTTACATTTCACTACAGGGGTCTTTTAATCCATTTGCAGTTTTAAAAATACGAATACCCTTTTGTATCTAAAGTTTAACACTACATATGGATTCACAGACCCCCTTCTTTGAATCCATCTACAGTGTTAAATTTAGACGTATAAGGGTCTTTGAGTCCATTTGCAGTGTTAAAATTTAGAGACCCGCATCTACGATGTTAAAATTTTGGTAGATGGATTCAACAGGCCCCTTAAATGGGTCCATGAATTCATATATAATGCTAAAATTATAACACTTTTATACAATCACACTAAACCAACATAGAAGTTGATATTAAAATGATTAACCACAACACATATTAACATAGTCAATATCCTTGTCATAAATAGAAAATATTATATATATATATATATATATAGGGTTCTTCTCAATGACTATCGTGACCACAACATTTTCACACTAATTTAGCTTTCAACAGTTCAATATATAGATATACATAGAATGATAAAAGGTGGGTATAAATGTGGAATAAACACTTGGACATAGGAAAATGGTCCTTTGTTACTATTGAAATATGGTGTTGGTGAATCTATAAGAAAACCATGTTTGTTTCCTTCCCTCCATATTTTTTAGTTATCACAAGTTTGTTTTATTTTCCATTTTTTATTTTCCATTTTAAATTTCCCTCAACACATTTACATTTATTTTTCATTTTAAATTTCCCTTGATACACTTAGTTACTAATTTGGTGGGAGCTTCAACATCCAAAATTTTCAATGTATGTTTCGACTGTCGATGTTGCATTGATGAATAAGTCACCATATAGACTCTATCCTACCCGACCCTCAGGCAAATCTCATCGCAAATGTTGACTTCATTTATTACATTTCGATGCCAGTGTCACTATTTTGAATGTAGTGGAAATATGAATTTAGGGTCACTTCATGTTGTTCTGATAAATTTTTTGTGAAATTATAAAAGGGTTTTATGAAATTCTAAGGTTAATTTCAAATATTTTTGGAATGAAATTGTCCATATCTTTAAATACCCAATTTTTATTATATCAAGTATTGGCTTTCAACTGCATATAATAACTTAAGAGGTGTGAAAAATTCAATATGTGGTTGGTAATAGATTTCAATAGGGTTACAATAGGTGTTGTTTGTTTCATTCGAAATTGTGTAAGGATGAAACTATATACATTAGGTCTTTTTAGAATGCTACTATAGAAGGAATAATATTAACCTACTAACTCATTAATCCACTAACTCACTCTTCATGCCCATAGGAACAACACATTCCCTCTATGGCTTCAACAATAGGAAGTTGTCTGACCTTATTACACTATTGGAGGGGTGAAAACCAACTATTATTGCAAAATAATAACATAGATAAATAACATATCAAAAATATTTTTTTTCATAAGGTATAAGCTTGCGTGATAGAGGCTTCCTTAGAAAATCAATTGTCGGGTGTGGAGCCTGATTATCTTGTTTATTTTGTATCATAGCGTTGGACCCCTATATCTTAATGGGGAAGCAACGCCGCCCATAATTAAACGTTGCCTGGGGGGTTCAAAGGGGTGGCTGCAACTTTATGGAGGTGCCCCCCCCCCCCCCCCCCCGCAGCGCCCCTGAAGCTATGAACATATGTAAAATTTCCTTGTAAAAGTATATTAATTTCTAGTCAATCTGGGTCATTCATTAGGCAGATGATCTGACGGTAGAAGTTATTTTTAGTTTAGGATTTTTTTCTCTAGAAGGCAACTGCTCGCTTTGTATGAGGGTATTGTAATGCAGCTGTGTATTGTATGTGTATTCTCAGAGCGAGAAACATATAGGGAGACTATGAGAGAGAACATAGGATATTACAGCGGATCTACTGTAGGTTGTGTCTCTTCATTTTGCTGGATAATAAAAAGGAAGGACTGACTGTTCGGGGTGGACGTAGCCCAAACTGGGTGAACCACGTATATCTATGTCTCTATAGTTTTATGTGTTTTGTGTGCTTGTGTTTTCTGCATATTTTATGTGTTGCATTTCTCTGTAATATATAATTTTCTAAAAACTGGTATTAGAGCCGAAGGTCTATTTGGCTGATAAACTCGTAGGAAAGAAGGGTTCCTGGTTCGAGTGGGAGCAATGGCGGAAGATGGTAAGTTTAGGGTCGAGAAATTTAAGGGCCAAAACTTCCTATTTTGGAAGATGTAGATGGAAGATTATCTGTATCAGAAATATCTGTACCTACCATTGAGCGAAAAAACAAAGAAGCCAACAGCTATGACAGATGCAGAATAGGAGATTCTCGATAGAAAGGCACTCGGAACAGTACGATTGTGCCTCCCGACATCAGTAGCCTTCAATATTTCAAAGGAAAGAACAACAGAGGGTTTGATGAAGGTGTTGGAAAAACTATATGAAAAACCCTTGGCCTCAAACAAGGTATTTCTTATGAAAAATTTATTTAATATGAAGATGTCGAAAGGTGGATCTATTGCAGACCATTTAAATGATTTTAATACAGTTACCGGTCAGTTAAGTTATATAGGGGTAAACTTTTATGATGAATTTAGGACTCTTTTGTTTCTGTGCTCATTTCCAAAAAGCTGGAATGGTTTAGTTTTGGCCATTAGTAACTTTGTCTCTAGATCTAGTACTTTAAAGCTTGATGATGTTGTCGGTGCTATCCTTAGCGAGGAAATGTGACAAAAAAGCTCTGGTGAGACATCAGGTAATGCTTTTAGTGCAGAGTCTAGGGGAATAATAATGGAAAGAGGAAAGAGCTTGGGATATTGCACTAAATCAAGGAAAGGTAGATTTAAGTCCAAATCGGGGATAGTGTGCTAGAAATGTGAAAAGAAAGGACACCTAAATAAATACTATAGATCTCAGAAGGGAAAAGAAGGAGACACATAGTAAGAAAACAATCATGAAGCAAATGTGACAGGTGATGTGTTACAAGATTCTTTGATTCTCTCTTTCAAAAATGTTACTGGTTCCTAGGTGGTAGATTCAGGGCCTCATACCATGCCACACCTGATAAGAAATGTTTTCACGACTATGTTCAAGGAGATTTTGGACAAGTCTGTTTGGGTGCTAATAACCTTGTAAAATCATTGGAATGGGTAAAGTTCTTCTAAAACAATAGACTAGAAACCAATGGCTATTAAAGGAGGTAAGGCATGTTCCAAATCTGAAGAAAAATCTGATTTCAATAGGACAGTTAGGCGGTCAAGGTTGTGTGACAAATTTCACAGATAAAACTTGGAAGGTCACTAAAGGAGCCCTAGTAATAGAAAAAGGCGAAAAGGTTGGTACTTTGTATTTATGCAATGGTATTTCTAACTCTGTTAATGCTTTAACTTCCAAAGGTGCAGATGCAGCATTATGGCATCATAGGCTCGGACACATGAGTGAGAAGGGGATGAAGATTCTTCACTCAAGAAATTCGTTACTGGGTTTGAAGAATGTTGAATTGTATTTTTTTGAGAATTGCTTTTATGGAAAATAGAAGAGAGTCAGATTTCTCCGAGTTGGGAAAGAAAATAAGAACGAAAAATTAGAGCTTGTTCATACATATGTATGGGGACCTAATCAGGTATCATATATCAGTGGCTATCATTATTATGTTACTTTTATTGATGATGCAACTAGAAAAACTTGGATTTATTGTATTCAAAATAAATCTAATGTATTTGATACTTTCAAGAAATGGAAAGCTTTGGTTGAGATTGAGCTAGGAAAGAAGTTGAAGTGTATCATATTAGACAATGGAGGTGAATATTGTAGCAAATATTTTGATAAGTATTGTTCAGAGCATGGAATTCGTAGAGAGAAGACAGTTCCAAGAACACCACAAGAAAATGGTGTGTCAAAAAAGGATGAACAGAACAATCATGGAGCGTGCAAGGTGCATGAGATTGCATGCAGGATTGCCTTTACAGTTTTGGGCAGATGCTGTAGATACTGTTATTTATATAATAAACAAAGGGCCTTCAAGTTCCTTGGATGGTGGTATTCCATAGGAAGCATGGATAGGTAAAAAGGTAAACTACTCTTTTTTAAAGCCTTTTGGTTGTGAGGCATTTGTCCATATTAATAAAGAAAATAGAACAAAGCTTGAGGAAAAATAAAAGAAATGTACCTTTATTGGATATGGTGTTAATGATTTTGGTTATCGCTTATATGATTATGAAAATCACAAAATCATCAGGAGCTGAGATTCAATATTCAATGAAAAGGTATTGTATAAGAATCAGTCACAGGAAAAGAAATAGGAAAAAGAAAACAAGGAATACAAAGTTCTTGATAAGATCATTGAAGAAGTAAAGGTTCCTGAAAATAATAATATTCAAGAACCACTACAACAACAACCATCACAATAGCAACAAGCACCTTAAATACCTAAAATTGGTGTTAGAAGATCTACCAGGATAAGTAGATGCCCTGAACGATACTCTCCTTCATTATGTTATTTATTGTTGACTGATTCTGGTGAACTTGAATATTATGAAGAAGCAATGCAGGTTGAAAGCAGGAATAAGTGGGAGCTAGCCATGGAAGAAGAGATGGACTCCTTAATGCATAACCAGACTTGGGACTTAGCCAGGTTGCCTCCAGGTAAAACTACATTTCAGAATAAGTGGGTTTACAGGCTGAAGGAAGAAGATGGAGGAAAATAGAGGTACAAATCTAGACTTGTGGTGAAGAGGTTTGAATAGAATAAAGGTATTGATTTTGATGAAATATTTTCTCCTGTTGTTAATATGACTTCAATTAGAACTATTTTAAGTCTTGTAGCAGCGGAAGATTTACATCTTGAATAGTTAGATGTAAAGACAACATTTCTGCATGGAGATTTGGAGGAAGAGATCTATATGTAGAAACCAGAAGGGTATGAGGTCAAAGGGAAATAAAAAATATTGTGCAGCTTAAAGAAGAGCTTCTATGGCTTAAAACAAGCTCCAAGGTAGTGGTATCTAAAATTTGACAAGTTGAAGTCTGAATAAGGTTATACTATATGTCACTCTGATCATTGTGTTTATCTAAAAAATAAAAATGATGGCAGCTACATTATATTGTTATTGTACGTAGATGAAATTCTTGTTACAGGGTCTAACATGCAGGAAATAAATGTGCTCAAAATAAAATTGGCAAATTCATTAGCAATGAAGGATTTGGGAGCTGCAAAACAAATCCTTGGTATGAGAATAACAAGAGATAGGAAAAATCACAAATTAACACTATCTCAGAATGAGTACATACAAAAGGTGTTGAAAAGATTTAATATGCAGAATGAAAAACCAGTTAGTACACATTTTTCTAGCCATTTCAAACTTAGTAAGGAAATGTGCCCAAAGACCCAAGAAGAAATGGATTATATGTCTAAAGTTCCATATGCATCAGCAGTTGGAAGCTTAATGTATGCAATGGTCTGCACAGGGCCTGATATTGCACATGCAGTGGGAGTTGTAAGCAGGTACATGAACAATCTAGGAAAAGAACATTGGATGGCAGTGAAATGGATTCTAAGATATTTGATAGGAACCACAAATCAAGCATTATGCTTTGGTGGTTCAAACATTTCTCTATAGGGATATGTTGATGCAGATATGGAAGGTGATAGAGATAACAAGAGGAGCACTATAGGATATGTATTTACTATAGGTGGAACAGTTATCAGTCGGGTTTCAAAAATCCAAAATGTTGTTGTGCGTTCAACAACAGAAGCAGAGTATGTTGCTGCTACAGAGGCTAGTAAAGAAATGATTTGGTTACAAATTTTTATGGATGTATTGGGTAAGAATAATGATATGGGCACATTATACATTGATAGCCAAAGTGCCATTCATCTTGCAAAGAACTCAACATTTAATTATAGGAATAAAAACATATAGCTCAGGTACCATTTCGTACGGTCAGTATTGGAAGATGGAAAATTGAAGTTGGAAAAAATACACACTAGCCAGAATCCTGTAGATATGCTAACAAAAGTTGTAACTAGGGAGAAACTGAGAATATGCTTAGTTTCAAATGGTCTTCAAGAATGATGATGAATATGAGAAAAAACTAGGTCCAAAGAGGAGTCACTGTCTAACAAATGAAGTAGCGGTGGAGTTGCTACAAATTAGTCTCCAAGTGGGATATTGTTGGGTGTGGAGCCTGATTATCTTGTTTATTTTGTATCACAATGTTGGACCCCTGTACCTTAATGAGGCGGCAATGCCTCCCGTAATTAAATACTACCTGGGGGGTTCAGGGGGGGCGGTTGCGACTTTATGGAGCCCCCCTGGCAAGGGGGTTTCAGGATCAGTGCCCCCGAAGCTAAGAACATATGCAAAATTTCCTTGTAAAAGTATAGTAATTTCTAGTCAATATGGGTCGTTCATTAGGTGGATGATATGATGGTAGAAGTTATGTTTAGTTTAGATTTTTTTTCCCTAGAAGGAAACCCCTTGCTTTGTATGAGGGTATTGTATTGCAGCTCTGTATTGTAAGTGTATTCTCAGAGCGAGCAATAAACAGATAGGGAGACTGTGAGAGAGAATAGAGGATATTACATCGGATCTTCTGTAGGTTGCGTCTCTTCATTTTTTTGGATAATAGAAAGGAAGGACTGGCTGTTCGGGGTGGACGTAGCCCAAACTGGGTGAACCACGTATATCTGTGTCTCTCTGGTTTTATGTGATTTGTGTGCTTGTGTTTTACGCATATTTTAGGTGTTTCATTGCTCTATAATATATAATTTTCTAACGTCAATGTTATCTGCAGAAAATAAATCTCCTCGCTACCACTTCAAAAAAGGGTGTGGAGTACTTTTTCTTATGCTTTATGTTATTTGGTCACTTGGTTCAGAACATGTTGGAGGGGATCTTTCATGCTACCTAAGTGGAGGAGTTTGAAGGATTACATTCTTCATTTTACTTTAAAAAATAACATCAAACTCTTACTATGGAAGACTATAAATACCAAAGGTAAGGTCACTCGCTAAATTGAGTGCTTATTCCCCTATACAAATCATTCCTTCAATTCCCAACAACCGATCTTATATAATTGGAATTCTGAAATAAGTTTTTAACCGTGGGCGCGTTTTTTCATTTTGTCAAAGCAGGTTTGTGAACGGGAGCTGTATGGAAAAATGGAGGTCTTGAAGATGGGAATGGGTCTATTTATGCCATGCACATGACCTCAATTCACTCAATATGCTCAGTCTCAAATTGTGAATTTGGTAAGGGAGCAAGGGGATGTTGTAGAAAAAAATGAACGCTCAAAGAGACCACTACCTGAGAATGTAAATGGGCCAGTGGGTCATCATTTCATGGACCATCATTCAATGAGAAATAAATATAGTACTAGCCATACTTCTAATTTTTCTCATCTTCCTACCTCCTCCCCTTAATTCTCATTAATTATAACGTTTCAAGGGAAGCATGCAGCACTCTTGTATGCTAAATACTGAAATTTAGGAATGCGTTGTTTGTCGGGAAACCATAATCTAGGAATGGAACTACAACAAAATGTAATTAATAATTTTCTTTTTATTGCAGTCCTCCTCATAGTCCTGGAATATTTCATGTATATTTTGGTTAAATTTGGGTTTTGGACACTAGTCTAACTTTTTTCATCATTTCAAAAATGTTTTCTAGGAAATGTGAATATTTTTGTTCACAATTATGTTGTAGCAGCCTTGGAAAGTAGAACGATAAGGAAAATTCATGGTTTTGTGTTTATTTTTTGGACTAGAACAATAGCATATGGCTTTACATAAGATGGTATAGAATCTGGAGCTACTGGTGCATGACCAGTCTTGGGTGATTGGTGTAGGTGCTTTTTAGCTGTTGAAATTTGTAACAAGAAACAATGAAATTTGCATCCAGAAATAGCATCTAGAAAATTTCATCCAAAAATGGCTACCATGGACGATTTTGATTTCATTATTTCTTAATTAAATTAGAATAAATGTGTGTCAAATTTATTTATCCTTTAAATAATTTGGACAATAAATTGTAATCTTATCTCATAATCACTTGTAAAAGTTAACTGAGTGTGATAGACTCATTTAGCTCATGAAATTCGAGTTGGGGGTGGTTGGTGAGGCATGTAGAGTGATTATATTTATTTTAGATTCCAAGTTGCAGTTAGTATATTAGTTTAATGCATGAGAAATCAGTTAACTCAATTAATTGAGTTAAAATCAGTTTAACTTGTTATAACTAATTGTTGCACTAGTGAGAGGTCAAGTGAATTATATCAGATTTAATTCATATCAAGTGATCTGTCAAGTGATTGATGATTTACTATTAATTGTTGCATACATGTTAGTTCTGATGAAGACCCAGTTGAGACAAAGGTTAAAGGGAAGTTAACTATCAGTTTTATTTTTTGGCAAAATGTTGAAATGTTGTTAAAACACCGTAGGGTTTACCATGATGTTTGCGCAGTTAAGGAAGGATAATTATCCTATTCAATAGGGATTAATTTCCTAGGTATTTTGTAAACAAGGCAGGCTGAGAAGAGGATGAAAATTGGCTAAGTGTTGGTCGATTATGTCTAGATCAGTGTGAGACAATTGGTAGAGTGAATGAGGTTGTGGTGAGCACACATGCATTGTATTGTTTCAGGATTCCTTGGTTCATTATAAAATAGGGATCGAGGGGTTTTGAGCAGCAAGATTTCCCTAGGAAAACATCTGTGTTGTGGATTGATTTTCTTCTTTCTCTTATTTGGTGTGATTGTGTGATCGTGTTTAATTTATGTAGATTAATTTGTAGAAGGATTCAGTATCTTGCTTTAGCATATCGCATGATCAGATTGAATTCATTGGTATACGTATTTTTTTTATAATTTATACATGGTATCAGAGTGCCATAAATCACTATAGTGAAGAATAAATTGAGTTTGTGTTGAACAATATTCAAACATACAGATACTTTTGTTGGTGCGATAAAAGGATCAAGACGGATTTTAGTGGATTAAGGTTGGAATATGCACTCGAGGGTAGTTCTAATTATATCACATGGAAATACATAATGGAGGCGTTCTAGAGGACAATTAATTGAAAGAATTCATTGATAATGATATTCCCAATCCTACAGAATTAGACACTTCTCTTTTTGATGCTTGGCAAAAGCAATGTAGCAAGGGCAAGGAGGATCTTATTAGAGGGAGTTTGAGATCACATTGTCTTGATTTTGCATGAAAAGGCTACTCCATATGCAATATGGAAGGCCTTAACAAATCTATTTCAGAATAGCAATAAACAAAGGAAGTTGCCGCTGAAGGACAAGCTCAGGAAAATCAAGAAGGAGGACGGCGAGACGATACCAACATACTTGTAAAAGTTCACTCAATTTCTAGATTAGCTTGGAAGTGTTGGTATGACCATATCAGATGATGAATTGGTGAGCCTAGAACTTCTAGGCCTTCCCAAGAGCTGGCATAGTTATCAAGACTCTCTCAATGGGAGGGAGAAGTTACCAGAATGGGAGTGACTTTGGTCGGATTTGGTACAAGAAGACTCCAAGCAGAATACCAGGGATGGATCCTCATCCAAGAATAATGACAAGGAATATTGTGCCTTGGCCAGTAAGGAAAAGAATACCAAGAGAAAGAAATAACAAGGCGAAGCGAGAAATAAATACTTGTCCAAGATCATCTGCTTTCACTACCACGAACATGGCCACTATGCTACAAATTTTCCACAAAAGAGAAGCAAGAAGGAGCTTCTAGTTGTAGTAGGTTAAGCATTGGCTTCACAGTTCAAGCTTCATTTTACTCTTACTGCATGCATGGCCAACACTGTAATGGTATGCATGTGGTATCTAGATAGTGGTTCCTCATTCCATATGACGGGGAATAGACATATCTTCAGTGACTTGAAGGATAGGGACCTCTAAAAGAGCATAGATTTTGGAGATGACGAGAGGTATAGCACTACTAGAATAGGTACAATTACCTTTCAGAGGATGAATGGCTCCCGTCTTAGACTAGTAGATGTTTTCAATGTTCCAAGCCTAAGGAAGAATCTTGTCTCCGCAGTAGTATTGGAAGAACATGGTTATGCAGTAATGTTTAGAAAAGGAAAAGTTTCGATAAACACATAGCCACGGGAAAAGCGAATTATATTTCTTTAAGATTCAAGAACTTGTATGTTCTCGAGGTTGAGGATGCATGCAAGTATTTGAGGAGCAAATAAATGGTTAATGACTTGGCGGTTGAGAGGGAGAAATTATATCTCAACATGTAGCCTCAGAAGCAGTCTTAGTAGTTTTTGGAGCAGCCACAATTGGAGAAGCACAGAGGAGACCGAGTGGAAGATTCCACTTAAGCAGAGACCTCCAGGAGGGGGAAATTTCGAGCCAGATGGGCAGAGGGAGTACATGCAGCTATACCTCCAGGTGTAAGGTGGGGCGACGTGCAAAATTAATTCCAAGAAGAAATTTGGGCAGGGTTCTTTGAGATGGTGTGTCTCATGGATCGAACCTTGCTATGAGGAGGCCACAGTACAACAATAGAAGGAAGGATCAGTTAGATTATGTAGTCATATATCAGGAGGACATAAATCAAAGTGATAAGTGTCGGATGCTGGACCGCAGATCAGGGTTGGCAACACTACAGAGTGCATGGATGCAGATGTTAGCAGCACAGAGAGTCCAGTAGACATGTGCAGTAGGATCTAGTAGTTAGAATACTTTGATGATAGATGAATTATACTGATTTAGTTGTTTGGAGGCTATTCATTTTCAAGATAGTTGCATGTGTGAACAACACTATAGAAGTGTTGCATGCAAGAACATTCCAAAGGTACCGGATTGGGATAGATTGATTAATTTCTTGTTGGGAGTGAGTGTTGAAATTTGCAACAAGAAAAAGTGTAATTGGCATCGAGAAATAACATCCAGAAAATGGCATCTAGAAATGGCTACCATGGAGGGTTTTGATTTAATTGTTTCTTAATTAAATTAGAAGAAATGTGTGTCAAATCTATTTATCCCTTAAATACATTGGACAATAAATTGTAATCTTATCTCATAATCACTTATAATAGTTAACTAAGTGTGATAAACTCAGTCAGCTAATGAAATTTGAGCTAGGGTGGTTAGTGAGGCATGCAGAGTGATTCTATTTTCTTTAGAGTCCAATTTGCAGTTACTATATCAGATTAATGGATGAGAAATTAGTTAACTCAATTAATTGAGTTAAAATCAGTTTAACTAGTTGTAACTGATTGTTGCACTAGTGAGAGGTCAAGTGAATAAAATCATATTTAATTCCCATGAATTGATCTGTTAAGTGACTGATATAAATTTTTTATAGTCTAACTTAGTTTATATTATAGTGGCCATCATCTTTCATGTCTTAGACTTTTCATTCTATCTTCTTTCATTTTCAAAAAAGGAGCTTTATATTGATTGTAATATGCTCGAGGAGAAGAATAACACTAGAGTGACAAATGTGAAGAGAGAGAGAGGTAGAAGAGAATCGATCTAGTGATAGCCTTAGAGTTAATACCCCGCATAAGGCACACACATAGAAACTGATGTTCAAGTCTTCATAGTTGGTAAATTCACCTACAATTCCTTAGCAATACAATGATAATGTTTTCAAATGATGAAACAATATTTCATGTGTAAATTGTAGTCTGAACAATATTAAGTTGGAATCTCATATTGTAATACTTGACATTTCATATAATATAATTTTGTGGTTGAAATTATTTATAGTTGCACTTGATATTATTTAGTATTATCATTAACATAAGTAACTTTGTGTTTTCATATTGTATGAACATGCACATTCTATGATTTTTTTTTTTTTTTTTAATTTAGTGGAAAAATAATACTAATTAATTTATGTTGATTAATAATGAACAAATAAAATCAATCTAAAACTACTAAATTAGTAGATTATATTGATTAATGATGAACACAAGTAAAATATATACAACTAAATTAGTTATTTATAATGATTATTAATGAAAGTAAATGAAATGAATATAAACTACTAAATTAGTTGTTTATATAATGAATATGAAACTACAAAGAAAATATAAATGACTATTGAAAGTGAGAAATTTGTGATTCCAAATTATGACGAGATTTTTCATATATGTGACTATTTGTAGCTAATTTATAGTATCTTACAACATGACCAAAATTTACTCATATTTTTTTGGTCATTAATTGGTTTCAAATGATGACTAAATTTTGAATATATATGACTATTAGTAGCTAATTTACAATATTTTATAACACGACCAACATTTTGGTCATATTTCTTTGGTCATTAATTGGTTTTCTAGGGTGATCATATAGTAATATATTTGGTCACTAATTGTGGCAATTAACGGCTAAATTAATGACTAAATATACTACTAGATGTTAAAATTGAGACAACCAATTAATGAGTAATCCAAAAACGAATAAAATATGGACGCTTTATAAGATACTGTAAATTAGCTACTACTGGTCATCGACTGAAAAATGGACGTTTGTATGCAAATTTCAGTCATTTTTTAGTAATTAAGTAGAAATTTTGTACTATTGATTAGATCTAAACATCAAAAAACCCTTGAGTGGACTCTTTCTAAGCTCAATTTGGTCAAAACCTCAAAAATATATTAGATCCAAAACTCTCCCGTGAATTTTACTATTAATTAACCTACAAATCCACCTTGTTTTTTCTAACGGAGAGGTAATTCTGCCCTCTTCTAGTGCATTTTTTAGGATCATTCCTCCACTAAACCCTTAAGTTCGAAAAATCATGGTAAAATATTCCACATGGGTCCATGGGCTAGACTTAATGCTCGCCCCCTCCGACCTGTCCCTGCACTTTGGGCGTGAAGTTATTTAGGGTGTAGTGGACCAGGGGCCAAAGTAATAGCCTCAGCCCCTTGCCCCAAATGGGCATGACATAAGACTTTTATCTGTGTTTTAGACATATGTTAAAAAGGATCACTATGTGCTGTATTGGTAGAGTGCTCGATTTTTGTAATAGAGGTCATAGGTTCAAATCTCGATTAGGCCTCGAGTCGAACCATAAATTTTTTTTTGTTGACCCTGGTTTTCCAAGTGGCTGCACATGATTGGGCCACATGGTGACCCACCATTGGCAAAAAAAAATATGCCACAACCAACCAAATGCAACCAAAATTAAATGAACCTTAGGATGCCACTTAGAAATATTCCATTGGTGCAAATTACATATTTTTCCTACACAGTCAGCCTATCATTGGGTCGTACCCTGCACGGTCACCCTGATGACTCAACAATACTATCAACCAAGTCAACTACCTAGTCAACAAGCCTGCTCAAATTTTATTTGTTTGGAAAAATGGTCAGCACACAATAACTTGGGCATATGATGTCAGATTGAGATTAAACGAACATCATTCGATTCAAAATGATGATCACATCGACTTGGTGCATGTTTCAATACTTTCTAGGATCTTTCATTTTTTAGCTAAAAATTGATCCTCGGGTCACACTTCCCCACTAGGAACTTTTGGACTCCCAAATTTTACATCCCTATTTAATATAATGAAGCTAAAACTAAAAAACACCCAAAAAATAAATCCAAAATGCTAATTTTTTAATTGGTGTTATTCAAGCCTCAATCAAGGCACTTCACCTATCTTCTTCATGAAGACCCATTGTTTTGTTAAGAATTGAACCATCATTCTTATCGTTGTTGTAGGAAAAAAATAGTGATGAGGGGAATTTGAACATTCTCCTTACTCTCGTATTTTCACATCTCAAAAACAACTTCATCTTGAAGTTAAACTGTTGATGACAAACTTGACTCCATCTTGGAAATTAGAAGCGACATAAAATTTCTTTACCATCCTCTATCAAAACTTGTACATAGAAAGTACATTGCTGTGAATTTTCAATGATATAATTGGACTTTCCTACAACATATTCATCTTTTACAATCTCAAATACAATATTCTATTCGCATAAGTTTCATATCGAATACTTGCATCGGTGAACATATGACATAATTTTAGACAACTTGAATGAAAATATTGTAAATTCGCAAAAGTCCTTGAATATGCGGACTTATAAACAAGAAAATATATAGCTCAATGGAAAATACATACATTTTTTACATAGTGAAAATGATTATTCACTTTTTAAAAGTACGTAAACAGGTAAAAAACAACAAGTAATTACAAGATTTAAAAAGAAGCTTTACAATAAGTCTACCCAATATTTTCCTCTCCTAGGTTTATGGGTTCTTGTTTTGCATCATCTTTTCCTTGAAGGTTACTTAGGATTGTTGTGAGTCCTCTTTGAAACCTATTTCTCCCCTTTCATTAGGTTTCACAATATATTTTCCTTTATTTGAACGAAGTTGTGGATGCAACTTGCAACATCATTCATTTCCATGCCTATGCATCATGCAATGAGTACAAAAGATCTTTCTCTTATTTACCGAAAAAATATTCCTATCATGTAAAGGAGAATCACTATGATTGATTCCTAGTGTATTATCCATTACTTTAACCATTATCATACATTTCTCACATAAAACCACACAATGGTCAAATGCATCAAAACAAGTACAAGGGTACTGTTTCCATAGGTAGTCAAAATTATCATGCATTGAAAACACCAATGATATTTGTACTTGTCTCTAGGGATGCATCTTTGACGTAGTGGAGTGGACGATGAAATTCGAGGTCCTTTTAAACACTCTTCTCGATTTGGAGACAAATTAACATTGTCACAATGTGGTGACATCTAATCCTTAGATGGTTGATGTGTCTCAAGCCGTTTAGAGAATTATCCAAACTCCTTTTATCCATATCTCAATCCCCGATACTTTAGTCTCTCCTCAACCATGATTGGATTGGTGATACCTTATTAGCTTCATACCAATTCCTTTGTTATGTTTCTCATATGATGCAAAATAAGTTTTAGGCACATAAACATAAGGATGTGTACTTGAAATTCTTATTACCTCCTTAAACTTTCCATTCATCTTTTCAACTTATGTTGATGATGATGATGACAAATGTGTAGATGACTCTAGCCACCACCTCTTACCAACTGGTATATGGTGTGATTCTTGGAGAAACTTGAAAGCTTCATATGCATCTTCTTCCTCATATGGTCCATAACTATTTTTGTAACCATGACCACATACTCGTTTAAGTTTTTAGGTGTATTTTTCTATGACAAGAGTAGAAATTTCAAAAAATTCTTCATCAAGGACTTGCTGCAATAAACAACTCATATGTCTCTTCTCCTCTTCATCCATTTCTAATATCCTTCTCAACTTAATGTTCTCCATATGATGTAGGGGCATTAGGCTCAAGAAATACTTTGTATTTTTATAAGACATAGGGGGGTCTTATGTTTCTAAATTCTCGTGTAATTATTATTATTTTGAATAAAATAGTGAGGAATTGTAAATTTTCTTGAACCATCAGAGAACAAGAGGGAAAGGTGATTAGTTAGGAATGTGAAGGGACAGTCGAATTAGGATTAGTTTTTGTTATTTTAGGGATTGAGTCTAAATTTAGGATGTTGAGAATTCCAAGAGTCTTAGGTGAGATGTTAGGGAAACTGAATTGATTCCTTAGTATTTTGTATAAATGTAAGCCCACGGGAAGATAGGAGGAAGAGATGTTCATGGGTAGAGTAGTGAAGCTAGAAGGGCCATCGAATTGAAGATAATGCCAAGAAGAAATACTTTCCATGTAAGCCTTGCATGTTAATAGAATAACTTGTTTTCTGAGTTTTACTCCATTATTGAATTAAATTGGATATGGATGAAATTGGTTACAGGAATCATGAATTATGAACTTGTGAGGTTAATGTTAAATTGAGTGTGTTTAATGGTGGTTATAGAATTATATGAATCGATCATAGGGCGATTTATTTCACACTCTGGCTCTTTTATTGGTATTATTATACAGTACCAAGTATAATGTTGTTTCCATACTAGATGGGTTTAATTACGAACTCTGTTATGCCCGAGTAATGAAACGAAATCTTTGTAGAGGATTGTTGGATATCGATTTTGTTAAAGCCAAAATACAATAACTAGTGGAGAATTTAGCTTTGCATGGAGGTTTGCGATCCCTTTCAAAATTTCTTAGTGACATAATTCCATTTTAAAGTTGAGCACAACTAAATGTCTTAAGTTGAATGCAATCGACAATTGAATGCAAGTGAAAGGGTTCGTTCCCTTCGGCTTGACGGAACTTCAAGAGTTCTGTTAAATGTTAGTAGTAATATAGAGAAATCAATGAGTTTGACTTTCGATAAAGAATTCAAGTGATGCTAATCATATGATTTTGAGCATGTTAAATCGGACATCTAAACCCTATTTTATTGAAGCGATACCAGGGGGTTGAATTGATTTGAGAATTATATTGTATAGAATATGTGGTGTGAACCTTGCGTTAAAGTTGAATGTGAAGTGCAGGGTTGTAACTGCTAGAGAGATATTGGTTGAAATCGATTCATAGCATCAGGACAGAGAAGATAGGTTTGAAAGGAGCAAGTTACCATGTTGTACACAATCCAAATACCAGATTGCCAGAAGAGGTTTTGTGTGAATAAACCACTGGTCTTGCATGCCTATTTTGCAGAGGAATGGTTTTCTAAAATAGAACGCGATCCAATAAATTTTGGACATGTCATCTATTTAATACTGCTTATATCACGCAATATTTTTGTGCTAAAGTTCTGTGGTGAAAGGAATGTGATTTTTTTTCGATCATTAAGGAAAAAGATCCAAGGGCAATCGCACTAGAAGTTGCGGGTTAGTTAATGCAGGTATGGTGAGTGTTATCTTCGTTGATGATTGTTTAGTGAACATTTTAAGTAAGGCATTGGTTAATATATATTAAATATCTTATTTCCAAGAGTTAAATAGTCACCAAAAATTAAATATATATTGGCACGGTGTTCTAATTCAAGGTCGAACCTTTGATATGCAATGGAGTATTGAATGAGTTGAAGCTGGTTGTTAATACTTTAGTTTTAACTAGGGGTGAAGATTATATTTGATATAATATATGTTGCCAAGCCATGTTACAATTTGAGTTTTTAATCCAAGTCTAAATACATTCAAATTTCTAGTGAAGGCTGAAGATTCATATATTGGGTTTAATTACCGAATCGAATGTTATTCGATTTTCTTGTATTGGAGTTTAATTAGAAATGAAGAAAAGTGCATCTGTATCAATGTTATGAGATTACCTAGATTTAAAATTATTTGGGGCTAAACTTGAAATGAATTTTTATATGCAGCTTTGATAGAGTGTGAATGTGGGTTTAGCGGGGTATAACTGCGATCAAGTGGTATCAGAGGAGGAAAGGCTTTGTTTGAAGTAAAGGATTTTTTTTTTAATTAAATCTGAATGTGCGATGAGAGAAGAAAGAGGATTAGATTTTGAAATCTGATATGTAAAGATACACAAAGTTGCAGAGAACAGAGATTTGCAGAACTGGATGAATGAAGAAAAAGACCATTCAAGGATCTTGTAGGTAAAATAATTTTAAATGTGATTTGAAATTTATGATTCCAGAATTATGGTTGCAGAAAGTGCAGACAGAGTTTTGATGGTGATGGAAGTGAACCTGATATTCAGCTAAAGGTTTGATAGGGAGAACAATTGCAGTGTTCTCAAGAGAAGGTGAGTTGATGAGCAGTGTTTAACTCTGGTTTGAAGAATTTTTTGCAGAATTCAGATTGCAGGTAATTGAAGAAATCTCAGCAAAAACAGATCATAGCTTTGAGAGCAATGATGAAAGAGTCCAGCAGAGGATTCTAAAGTGAAAAATAAAGTGTGGTAGAGCCTTGAGGAAATTCAACAGAGGTTGAATGAGTTCTAAAAGTTGCAGAGTGAAGCCTAGAGAGAGCAGCGAAGATGCTCAAAAGGTTCCAGCATAAGGAGAACTAGTAATTCCAAAAAGCCCAGATCCAGAGGAAAGGATTGGTGAGGTAAGTGGTAGTAGGAGAGGTTGTTGTTATAGAGGCTTGGTGTAGTTGATGAGTGAGGAACTCATGATGTAGAAAAGGATGACTACTGATAGTCATAGCAGAAGTGACAGAGGTTCTGAGAGAGGCCACAATAGAAAAGAGAAAGAAGATGCCAGGACAAATGGCATGAGGAAGAAATTGACTGATGCAGAATATTGGAAAGAGGTAGCTGAGATCAGAGAAAAGTTTAATAAACTGGAGATTATGATAGAGGAAAGCCAGAGAGTTGGTTGGCTCATGAAGAAGAGAGTAAAATGGCAACCATTACAATTAAGGTTGAGGAAAAAGGAGATTGTCTTATTGAAAGAAGAATTCAGAGTTCTTGAGTTAAAGATGGAATTTGAATATTCCACATGCAGATCTGTTCAAAGGGAAGTGCTTGAGAATGCAACCAAGACTGAAAATTCTTATGGTTTTAAAACTAAAGAGATGTGTATGTTTGTAGGTACATCACAGGGAGATGAACAAGCTTTAAATTTTGTTGAGGAGGTGAAACTGAATCTGAAATATATTCCGATCAATGCTGAGATAGCAAGATCTCAAGAGGAATTAAAGACAAGGGAGTCTAGTGAGAATATTCAGCAGAGTATTGAGGAAAAATATGAGGGACCATCTGATGATCAATCAAGAACAAGTGAAGGTATAAAAGGTTGTGTGAGGTTCCCAAAATCTACTCCAATTGAAGTTGTTGAATTGTATAGAAGGTTGGATTTTCAAAGAAGAGAATTGGAGAAACAGAGGACCTATGCACATGATAATTTGTTGAGGAAGCAGATAAGGAAGGTCTTCATGAATAGTGTTCATGAAGAAGATGATTGAAAGAAGGAGAGACTAGTTGACAGTCTCATGGTGGATGAAAATTAGCATATTGATGTGCTGACAAAGGAATTAGGAGGAAACTCAGAGCAACATACTAATGTGTTGTCAAAGGAGAATGACAGTGAAGAATTTCTGAGTCTTGAAAGAGACTTAGAACCGTAGAAAGAAAATTTGGTGGTTGGATCAGTAAGTGAGACTATTGGGTCTTGTGATTTTGAAACTAAAAATTTGATTGTGCTTACAAGTATTGCAGGAGACAATCCATCTCTTGGGATTTTCTTGAAGGAAGGTGAAAAAATCATATAGAAACTTGTTACTATTGGTGACAAGGAGGAGTTGGTTTGTTTGAATAACCAAGAGAAGATTGGAGGACAGACTTGTGGAACTACTATAGTGATGGAAAATTAGAATTCTATTCTGATAGAAGGTGAAAATGCAGAATTTGAAGAAGTTGATTTGATTGCCAGAATCAAACAAGAAGGTGCAAGAAAATTACTGAAGATTGTCAAAGAAGAAGAATAAGTTGGATTTGAATTGAAACATATTAATGATGTGAAACAAGTACAAATGAGATGGATGAAATGTTTTTTGAGGACATTTGAACAGGAGGAAGAAATTGCAGGCACTAGAGCAAAGATGTCTGAAGTTTTGAAAGGAGTAGATACTAGTTTGTTAAAAATAATTTTTCTTACTAGTATACAACCAAAGATAAATGACTATGTTACTGTAGGAAGATAATTAAATAAAATTTTATTTTTTAAGAGTAAATTTGCAGGTGATGAGAAAAAGAAAAATGTTGCAAAGGGAGATATCTTAGGAGATATTCAGGAAGTTTGGGAGGCAGCAACAATCAGGGAGGTAATGGCTGAGGCAACATTGGCATCAACAACATCTATGAGGAAGACACTTACAACAACAATTGAGGAGATATCCACAAGGGCAGCAGAAAAATTCTTGAAGGCACTAATAGCAGCAGTATTGGCAGCAACAGAAATTGAAGGCAACAACAAAAGGTAAAGAAGTTTCCAGACAGAAGATAAGTTGGACATAGAGATTGAAAGCATCAAAAGATTGATGATGAAGGTGTCTCAAGAGAAGAAATTAGAAGCAAGAAAGAAGAGGAATTTTAACAAAGGAAAGACAAGAGTAGAATGTGAAAGTATAGTTGGTGTTAAATTGAAGAACAAGATATGGAAACCTAGAGAAGTGTAGTTGGCGAATAATGCAGCTGTTGGACAACAGCAAAGCAAAGTATGGGATCTAGGAAGACAAGGACTGAAGGCACATGATCAGGATATCATGATCAATTTTAACCTTGGGAGTTTGATGCAGGGGCATTAGGCTCAAGAAATACTTTTTATTTTTACAAGACATAGGGGGGTCTTATGTTTCTAAATTCTCATGTAATTATTAGTATTTTGAATAAAATAGTGAGGAATTGTAAATGTTGTCGAACCATTAGAGAACATGAGGGAAAGGTGATTAGTTAGGAATGTGAAGGGATAGTCGAATTAGGATCAGTTTCATTTATTTTAGGGATTGAGTCTAAATTTAGGATGTTGAGAATTCCAAGAGTCTTGGGTGAGCTGTTAGGGAAACTGAATTGATTCCTTAGTATTTTGTATAAATGTAAGCCTGTGGCTAGATAGGAGGAAGAGTTGTTTAGGGGCAGAGTAGTGAAGGTAGAAGGGTCGTCGAATTGAAGATCAGACCAAGAAGGAAGAATGTCCATGTAAGCCTTGCATTTTAATAGAATAACTCGTTTTCTGAGTTTTACTCCATTATTGAATTAAATTGGATATGGATGAAATTGGTTATGGGAATCATGAATTATGAACCTGTGGGGTTAATTTTAAATTAAGTGTGTTTAATGGTGGTTATAGAATTCTGTGAATCGATCACAGAGCGATCGATTTCACACTCTGGCTCTTTAATTGGTATTATTATACAGTGCCAAGTATAATGTTGTTTCCATACAATATGGGTTTAATTACAAACTCTGTTATGCTCGAGTAATGAAACGAGATCTATGTAGAGGATTTTTGGATATCGATTTTGTTAAAGCCAAAATACAATAACCATTGGAGAATTTAACTTTGCATGGAGGTTTTCGATCCATTTCAAAATTTCTGAGCGATATAATTCCATTTTAAAGTTGAGCGCAACTGAATTTATTAAGTTGAACGCGATCAACAATTGAACGAAAGTGAAATGGTTCATTCCCTTTGGCTCGACAGAACTTCAAGAGTTCTGTTAAATTTTAGTAGTAATACAGAGAAATCGATGAGTTTGACTTTCGATAAAGAATGCAAGTGATGCTAGTCATCTGATTTTGAGCATGTTAAATCTGACATCGAAACCCTATTTGATTGAAGTGATACCACGGGGTTGAATTGATTTGAGAATTCTATTGTATAGAATCTATGGTGTGAACCTTGCGTTAAAGTTGAATGTGAAGCACATGGTTGTAACTGCTGGAGAAATATTGGTTGAAATCAATTCATAGCATCAGGACGGAAAAGACATGTTTGAAAGGAGCAAGTTACCGTGCTGAACACAATCCAAATACCAGATTTCCAGAAGCATTTTTGTGTGAACAAACCATTGGTATCGCGTGCAAATTTTGTAGAGCAGTGGTTTTCTAAAATACAACGCGATCCAATACATTTTGGACACACCATATCTTGAATACTGCTTATATCGTGCAATATTTCTGTGCTAAAGTTCTATGGTCAAAGGAACATGATTTGCGTTCGATCATTGAGGCGAAAGATCCAAGGGCAATTGCACTAGAAGTTGTAGGTTAGTTAATGCAGGTATGGTGAGTGTTATTTTCATCGATGATTGTTTAGTGAAATTTGAAGTAATGCATTGGTTAAGATATATTAAATATCTTATTTCCAAGAGTTAAATAGTCACCAACAATTAAATATATATTGTCACGGTGTTCTAATTCAAGGTCGAACCTTTGATATGCAATGGAGTATTGAATGAGTTGAAGCCGGTTGTTAATACTTTAGTTTTAACTAGGGGAAAATATTATATTTGATATAATATATGTTGTCGGGCCATGTTACAATTTGAGTTTCTAATCCAAGTCTAAATACATTCATATTTCTAGTGAAGGCCGAAGATACATATATTGGGGTTAATTACCGAATCGAATGTTATTAGTTTTTCATGTATTAGAGTTTAAACATTGAGTTTACAAATGAAGAAAAGTGCTTCCGCATCAATGTTATGAGATTTCCCAGATTTAAAATTATTTGGGCCTAAACTTGAAATGCATTTTTATATGCATCTTTGAGAGAGTGTGAATGTGGGTTTAGCGTGGTATAACTGCCATCACCATATGAAGAGACAATTTGTGCTCCTCTAGCTCTTGGAAACTATTTTTATTTCCCATTCTTGCAATTTGGTTAGATATATCTCTGATACAACATGAACTAAAAATGGAGGAGGTGTTCTGTTTCCTCTTCCCTAGAATCACATAAACAAACAAGGATCGTTCTTACACTTTGCAAGCTAAAATGGGTCTTATCACACATGGTTTTTTCAATTTCTCTTCAGGTAATTAATTCCTCTTCACATGTAAACTTGACATAAGAAACATAAAATAACACAACTCATACAAGCATAATGAAGAGCATAAAAAAATATTTTTGACAAATTTCAACCCTCCTGGGCTACATCTCTGGGTCATCCAACATAGCTAGACCACTCCATGTATTCAGTTTAGAAAAGGGACCACATCAAAGTTTCTTAATGGAAACATGTTGCTATTACCCCTACAAGGTAATGTTCTCCTACAAAGAACTCTCACATACATCAACAACACAAGGAATCTCCTACAAATATCCTATACTCTAATTGAAATGAGATAGAATAGCATGTGAGAACTTTAACTTCACATTAAAGAGAATAGAAAAAAATTTCCTCAACATGAAATAATGAGAAAATTAAAATTGAGCGAAACCTTGCAAGTAATAGCTATTGTAGTGGAATTCTAAAGGTGAAAAATTCCATACAAGGGCTTCTTCATGCTCAAACACCTTCCATAACTGCCTAAAAAACCTGATTGATCCATACACTCTTAGTATTCGACCTAACCAAAAGACTCTTTATGTGTGCTCAAATCAGAAATTAGAGGTGACCATTGGATGCAGAGCATCCAAAAACCCATAAACAGACTCTTTCTGTGCTGAATTTGGTGAAAAATGCAAAAAGATATGAGCTCCTAAGCTCTGCCATGAATTTGACTATTAATTTTCCTACAAATCTGACTAACATTCTAACTGTCCTACAAATGCACTATTTTTTTCACTAACAGAGCATCAATTACGCCCTCCACTGGTGCATTTTTTAGGATCAATAATTCCACTATTAACCCCTTAAAACTGAAAAATCATGGTCATATATGATAGATCGGTTGGGCCTTAATGCCTGCCCCCACCAACCTAGTCGTAAAATATGAGCATGAGGTTCTATGGTGTGTAGTGGACTAGGGACTCGGGGATTAGCCCCAAGCCCTTCCCCAAAATAGGCATGACTTAAAATTTTTATATGGGTTTTACCCATATGTTAACAAGGATCATTGTTTAGTGTATTGGTAGAGCGCTCCATTATTGGAATAGAGGTCATGAGTTCGAATCTCGATCATGGCTTCAACCGACCCATAGAAAAATTTTAGTTGACCCCGAGGTGCCACGTGGTAACCCATGACTATGCCACATGGATACCCATAATTGGTTTGAATAAAATATTCCATAACCAATGAAATGTGCCAAAAATTCACTCAACCAGAGGATGCCACTTGTCATCCTGCTATTGGTCTGAATTACATCGTCAAGCTGCACAATCAACCTATTATTAGTTTGTACTCTACATGGTCACTCTTTTAAATCAGCAGTATAGTAAACCCAATAACCTGCCTAGTTAGCAAGCCTACACAAATTTTAGATGCTTGGCCAAATGATCAACACCCAATAACTTAGGCATATAGTGTCAGATTGAGGTGAAATGAATTTCGTTATATTTAGAATGGCGTGCACTTCAATTTGGGGCTATTTTGAAGACTTTCTGGGGCTTTAACTTTTGAATTAAAAATTTATCACCTAATCCCATGTTTAGATGTTGTCAGTTGGATAGTTTCACATATTTATGTGAAGAATATGACTTTGAACAGGGCCAGTAGATATAGGCTTGCTACTTTTCTAGTAGCATATGTCCATCTTATGTACCATTTCTCAAAGCCATGATCGCTCATGGATTCCTATTTTTATTCTACCACCACCTACTTGAGCACAAAGGATATTGCCAAAGGTTGTATGAAGTACCTATCAAAGTTTCGTCTGACACCCACCAACACTTACAAGACAAAGTCTCTCAAGAGGGCTTATCAACTCTTGGTTATCCTATGTTACAAAATATATGGTTAACAAAGCACTAAGACATTCCTTGGAGCATGGGAATTCTTATTGAACTAGGTTATGAATGAAGGAAATTCATTCAACTAGTTAGAATTTTGGCTCAACCTATAAGTATCCATATAGCCAATGACTTGAATCCTCCCAAGTGTGGGCAATATAGATTGTAAATGTATGCATATCTACTAGATGAAATATATGCACAAAATTCATTTCCTAGTATGGATTGGACTTGTACACCATGACACCATGTCGTGCATATCCATTGCAAACTTCTCTCGGATTATGTCTAGAGCGGAGTGATGGAAAATATAACTGGCCACTTACTCTTTCCATATGTTATGAAACTAACTCCAAAAATATAAGAAAAGAGAAATCAATGCCTTTAAAATCATCCACTTCAAGGGGGAAACCTCCAACACATTACATAAATGACAAATTCTCCAATGATACAAATGACCAAAAAATCCTTCTATATATAGGAGTCAATGGGGTCACAATATAATCCTAGAAGACCTAATAATAATAATGTAAGGGCACAATAATAACAATATTGGGTTACAGGGGTACAACAATGACAATAAGGGGGTTACACTAACAAAAATAAGGAACTATACTAGAAGTATAGGACCTAACATGCCCCTCTCCTTCAAAAAAGTGTTGTCCTCAACGCTTGAGTAGATCCAGATTCTTTCGTATAAAATTCTCATCCTCCCATGTAGAATCTTCAGTGGGTGAGTTCTTCCATTTGATGAAATACTCTGAAATTGATCGATTTTGTAGTTGTCGAGTTCTTGTTTCCACGACTACTTCATGTTCCAATATGATTTTTCCTTCCTCATCAAGTTCTGGCAATATTGTTTGAACTGTAAGTTTGTCCCCTATGAAATTCTTTAACCAAGAAACATGGAAAACTATATGCGCTCGCAAGGAAGCATGAAGCTCCAATTTGTATGCCATAGTACCAATCTTTTCAACGCCTTGTAAGGACCATAGTAGTTTGGCTATAATTTATTGTCCTTATTTGCTTGCTTGAGGGACATTTTTTCGTATGGTTGTAGTTGTAAAAAAACCAAGTTTCCTACATCAAAACTTCTCTTGCTGTGATGTTGATATACCTATTGTTTCATTCCATTTTGTGCCAAATTTAGATTATCCTTTAAGAGTTGGAGAACTTCTTGTTGATGGTCGATGTGATCTTCCACTGCTTGAACCTTAGATTTTTCTCTTAAAGAATATGTGATGGACAGTGGATAATATCCATAAAGTTCCATAAATGGGGTCATTTTTGCTGCAGTATGGAAGGAAGTGTTATACCACCATTCAGTGAGAGGTAACCACTTGAACCATTGTGTTTTCTTATTAGATACAAAAAACGAAGATATACTTCCAAACATTTATTCACATCTCAGTTTGACCATCGGATCAAGGATGATAAGATGAGCTATGAGCTAGTTGAGTACCCAAACATGAAAATAATTCCATCCAAAAATTTTCAGTGAAAATGGGATCACTGTCACTTACAATAATATTTGGGTTTCCATGTAGCTTTCCAATTTTTTCCATAAATGCAGTAGCAATTGTACTTGCTTTAAATGGATGAGATAATGCACAAAAGTGTACATACTTGGCAATTATATCAAATACCACCATGATGACACTCTTTCCTTCGGACTTAGGTAAAACTCTGATAAGATCCAATGAAATCTCCTCCCAATGTTGACTTGGAATGGATAAAGGTTGAAGAAGACCCAGGGTCTTAATTGTATTAACTTTATTTTGCTGGAAAACCAAATATTCTGCCACCAGCTTTTGAATATCAGATTTAAGGCCATCCCAAAAAAATTATTTCTTCACCATGTGGTAAGTTTTTAAAAATCATGAGTGTCCTCCTAAAGGAGAAGTGTACAATTCCAAAAGAATATTTTGTTTTAGTTGGGAATTCTTCCAAATATATAAGCAATATTTGTACCATAAGGAATAATTTTTCCATCTAAATGTATCATATGTACTAGGACCTTGATGCAATTTTTGAATGAGTGTCCACACATCTTTTTCCTTCTTCCATTCATTCCTTGCTTTGGTTATCCAATCTAGTTGGATAATAGAAATGGTAGAAAGCAATGCTTCCACCCCTTCATCCTTTCTTGAGAGTGCATATGCAACAACATTTAGCTTCCATTTTTCATATATGATTTAAAAATTGTAACCCTACATCTTTGTGACCCATTTTTTTTTCTCTTCTGAAGATATTCTTTGTTCCAAAAAGTGTTTAAAACTATCATGATTAGTTCTTACCTTGAAGTGTCTTCCGATTAGGTAAGGATGTCGTTTCTTTAGTGCATGAAATATTTCCAACATTTCCCTCTCATAAATAGATTTTTGTAAATACTTTCCTTTGATTTGACAACTTTCAAAAGAAATGGGTCTTCCATCTTGCATTAAAAAATCACCAATTCCATTTCCTAAGGCATCACATTCCACAATAAAGATTTTTTTGAAGTCTAGCGTATCTAAGACTGGTGCTAGGCACATTGCCTCTTTAAGATGTTCAAAGGCATTAGTTGATTCAGGAGTCCACGAAAATGCATCTTTCTTCAATAATTTTGTTAGAGGTGCTACTATTCTCCCATAATTCTTAACAAACTTGCGATAATACCTTGTTAACCAGAGAAATCCTCACAACTGCTTTATGGTTGTGGGGACTTTCCATTCATTAATGGCTTTAATTTTGTTAGGGTCTACCTTAAAATCATTGTGAGATACAATATGACCCAGATATTCCACCTCGTGTACTCCAAAGAAACATTTGGATGTTTTTTCATATAATTGCTTCTCTTCCAATAGTTTGAGCACCCTGTCAACATGTTGAACATGATCCTTCCAAGAACTTTTGTGGATTAGTATGTCATCAAAAAATACTATCAAACATATTCTAAGGAAGGGTTTGAAAATGGAATTCATCAACCATTGAAATGTAGAAGGTGCATTGGTAAGGCCAAAAGGCATGACCAAAGATTCATAATGACCCTCATGAGTTTGAAATTTTGTTTTCGGAATATCGTCAGCCTTCATTCTAATTTGATGATATCCTGAATGAAGATCCAACTTGGTAAAATAAATTGCTCCATGTAATTCATCCAATATTTCAATAGTCACAGAAATGTGAGATTCATATTTAATAGTGCAATTATTGGACTCCCTTTAATCGAGACACATCTACCATGATCCATCCTTCTTGTGCACCAATACTACTCGATCAAAGAAAGAACTTTGACTAGGTTGAATTATACTAGCCTCTAACATTTCTGCAATCATACATTCAATTTTTCTCTTTTGGACATAAGAATATCTGTAAGGCATGATGTTTGGAGGGACACTTCCTAGAATCAAATGAATAGCATGATCATGATCACGAATAGGTGGGAGTCCTTTGGGAGTTTCAAACACCCTGGAATGATTGTCCAAGACTTTTTGGAGATCTAGAGAAATAATTGATTTTGATTTTGGAACTTCTTGTGAGCATAATTTTGTAATTATTCCTCATTGTTATTTCTTTAGAAGCCTTGTCATGAAATTAGAGCTTATTATCCTTCCCAGCTTCCCTGCTATACCCCATAGTTCTACTTCCTTTCCTTATATAAAAATTTCAAGAAACGTTCTTGAAAATTAAAAGCTACCTTCCCCAAACATTGTAACCATTGTACTCCTAGTACAACATTAGCACCTCCCATTGGCATAGAAAGCATTGGACTATTCAATACATATTACCCCATGGTTAGCTTGATATTATGGCATTTTCTTGAGAAATTTTTAGTTCCTCCATTTGCAACCATCACTTGACATTCTGGTGCTGGGTATAGGAAACAATTCAATTCCTTGGCTACCTTACAATGAATAAAATTATGGGTACTACCCAAATCAATCAACACTATTACCTTTTTCTTCTTGATATGTCCTTCTATCTTGAGAGTTTGAGGAGTGGTAATTCATGCCAATTCATTACGCGATATGGTCAGACTCATTTCATCTTCTTCTAGGGTTGGTTCTTGGTGTGTATCCTCTTCTTTTGAAGCTTCTTGTTCATTTTCTTCCTCCTGTTCACAATCTATGTAAAATAATTTCTTCTCAACCCACTTATGACCTTTAGCGTATTTTCTATCACAACTATAACAAAGCCCTTTTGCTATTTTTTTCTTCCAATTTTTGTGGTGTCAACCTTGTAGGTCATGGAATTCTAGGAGTGGGAACACTTCCATCCTTATAGATGTGAGTGGTAGGCTTCCTTTTCGCTATAATTTTACATTCAATTTTTCTTGCCAAGTTGAATGTCTTCTCCAATGAATCAGGTTCCCAAACGCGAACCTCATATTGGATATTATCCTTTAAATTCCCTATGAAGACATAAATTATGTGTTCCTCTGGAATATCAGTTATCCTTAAATTCAATTTTTGGAAGTCCTCAATGTGCTCCACCACTGAAACCTTTTGTTTGAGATTTATCATTTGGCTAAAGAAGGTGTTGCTCTTTGTATCCTCATAATGCGCTATCATTTCCTTCGTAAAAATTGACCAAGTGACAATTTTTTTATTGGAGAAAATCCATCGATACCATACAAATGTGTTTTGTTCTAAATGTAAAGTTGAAATACATACCTTTTGTGTGTTTTTCACATTATTGAGATCAAAATATTACTCCATCTGTAGTATCCATGTTACGGGATCCTTGCCATCAAAACCCCTCATATCCATCTTTGGAATATGGTGGTTCTTCCATCAAACATTAGAGTTTATGAAATCAAAATTAACATTTATTTTGTTCTCATCATGAGTTTCCTCTACTATATTTTTGCCATTATGAAACATTTCTTGTATCAACTTTGTCAAACCTTCCATGTCCGATTTTAGATCATTTTTCATGGTTTCCATGTTGTCTTCATTTTTTCATCGATCTTAGCTTCCATGTCATCCATCTCAGCTTCCAGGCCAGCTTCCATGCCATCCATCTTAGCTTCCATGCCTTTCCTCAAACCATCCATCTTAGCTTCCACGCTTTTCTTCAAAACTTCCATTTCATTTTTTGTTGATCTTTGTGAGAGAGAAATTTGGTTCACTTTCTCTTGGCATTTTGACATGTCATGTTTCAGTTATTTGTCTTCATGGGTCATATTATAGCCTTATGAAAGCTTAATTGGTGTTATATTATTTTTAGGGGGAATTTTAGAAGCAAATACTAATATCTATTCTACAATGTTCCCTTGGAATCAATTCAAACTAATTTTTCAAACAAGACTTATGCAATTCGAAAAAATACACACCTTTTTCTTTATTTTGAGGAACTTGATATTGAAACTGAATTATATCTGTGATTTTGGATATTAAGTATTTGAAATTTGGTCCTGTAGTAGCCCTCTAAATCTTCTTTCGAATGCCACAGGTCTGACCTGATTTGGATTCTTAAAGGCAAAGTTAAGCCCAATATCCCACAATGACTTAGTTATGGACTGGTTCAGTAGACCAAAATTGTATGACGTGCCACATGTCACTGTTTCCTCCTTCACATTTGAGATTGATATACAGGAAACTACAGTCTGTGTACTTGCAGCCAATTTTTACAGAATTCCAATCCGAGGCCGAGAGAGAGAGTTATGACGATTTTCCCACGGTCACCTCTTTCAAATGAAATTTGGGAGCCTAAAAAAACCCTAACATCCACAGATCATACCCCCAAAAATATTGTGAACCAAGTTCTGAAATTTTTACAGGAGGTTCCTCAAGATTTCAACTTTTCTACATAAAAATTCAACTTCTCAACCTCCATATAAAGAAATTTATAGTGCAAATTCCACGATGACCTATTTTAGGTGAAATTCAGGAGCCTGAAAAAGCCCTAACTTCCATAGATCATATCTCCGTAAATATTATGAACCTAGATCTGAAAATTTTATATGCCGTTTCTCAGGATTTTGGATTCACTTTGTAAAAATTTCAGCTTCTAAACCTAGATATGAAAATTTTAGATGTCGTTTCTCAGGATTTTGGATTCAATTTGTAAAACTTTTAGCTTCTAAACCTTCATAGAAAAAAATTTATATCGAAAATTCCACAATGTCCTGTTTGGACCAGTGAAACAATAGAATCCAAAGATTTGATACCAAATTTTATGAAACCAACACCAAAATAGAAGAAAAGAGAGATCAATCCCTTATAAATCAGCCAATTTGAGGGGGAAACCTCTAATACATTACATAGATGAAAAATTCTTTGATAATACAAATGAAAAAAACCTGCTTCTATATATAGGAGTCCACAGGGTCACAATATAATCCTATCCAACCTAACAATAATAATGAAAGGGAACAATAATAACAATATTGGGGTTACAGGGGTACAACAAAAAAAATAAGGGGGTTACAGTAACAACAATAAGGCACTATACTAGTAATATAGGGACCTAACACCATATACAAGTTTATCTTTGAGGAATAACCACCTTGCATATCACATGGAGCAATGGAAAGTTTATCAAATATATCATATTGCTTTGCCTCACTGGATGGTACCTTCCTTACAGTGTTAGGTGGACAAAATTTTCTATATATTTTGTCAAGTTATTCCACCAATAATTTATTCATGCAAGAAGTTTCATATCATCTCTCCACATGGTTGTAAGTAGCTTTCCAAAGGAAGAACAAAGAAAAATAACCAAATCTTCCTATGCAAATTGGATTATATGAGATTAAAACCTGAAAGTTGTGGATAAATAAGGAAAGCAGATAAAAAGTTTGCATTCAATACTCTGGTCTTTAATCTGTATGATCCTCAAAATGTCTGTACATAACACTACATGTGATTTAGTTCTTAGTGGCTAAGAAGGACATTATACTAGCCGAAGGAGGAACCATGAATTTTTTTTTATAATGCCTCCTAGTGCCATGAAACTGTTAGTTTTATAGGAAATTCACAGGTGACTCTATAGAAGGAAGCTACTCTAGAAGCACTACCAGTAGAAGGAAGCAACCATTTTCATGAAAAGGGAAAAAGGAAGGTTGCATATATCATAGGGGGGGAATGAAGCTGCAAGATTAAAGTAGATCCAATTATTATGAAAGAAAATTTAGTAGCAGAGGAAAGGAAACAAACGATGTAGGGAGTAGAATGGAGGAACATGGAAAAACATAGGATATTGGAGGAAGAAATGTTGAAGAAAGAAGAAGAAGAAAAGCGTAAGTAGGAAGAAGAAGATAGGCAAAGAGAAATAGTAGAAGAAGAAATGCAGAAACAAGTTGAGGAGCAAGAACATAACTGGAAACTAGAGGAGGAGAGAAGACATATGGAGGACAAGGTGCTCGCTTAGAAAATTGAAGACTTGATCAAGATCGATGACATGGAGGTATAACTAGAGCCAAATAATGAAGATATAAACCTAATGCGAAGCACACAGTAGGTCACCCTTCAGTTTCCACCTCCTCTAGCAGCAAAGTGAGATCCAAGAAAGTAAGAGGGAGTTGTTCCTCTTGATGATGATCTAGTTATGGACACTTACAATCTGTCTTACGACTAGCTCCTTAAAAATATTGTACAAGGGGACAAGAAAATTTTTATGGATGACCTCACATATCCTACATTTACTAGACAAAGGTTGATTATGGCGAACACGAGGAAGAATCCCAACGCCATTACCTAAGCCAAATTGGCCTTCGTAGGTGCAAAAAAAATCAAATACAAAGTATTTGATGGACAAGAACAAAAAAATAGCAAAGAACTTGCAAGAAATTAGGGAAGAGGTTGAATAGCTCTAAGCAGCATCTCAAACACGACTTTCTCACAGGTCAATGTGGAAGAACAAAAGGCAGTGATACTCGACGAAGTATCAACACTAGGGGAGACCATATAAAATATTTATGAGGAGCTTGTTATCGTCCATAAGTTATTTTTCCACTTCCACGTGGTTTTTATGTCAAAACTCTTAAGGTTTTACAAACCGCCATTGTTTCCATGCATGAATCTTTAATGTGATACAAATGAGCATCATGTGAACTGGGAAGAAAATAAAGCAGGAGGCAAACCTAGAAAATGAAAACATTTAGGTTCACATCCAGAATAAAAAAAAACTTTCGTCATTCATTACTAAAATCTGGGACTTATATTCATGATTATATAAGAGCACGAATTTCTTAGTGAATTCCCAAAGGATCGCATCAATTGGCCCACTCACTGAAACCAAGCACAAGAACTAGGTCAGGTGGGAGATAGATGAATACTTGGAGTAGTGCATAGAGATCTCCACTATAGAAGATATTAAGCTGCACATGCAAAGTATGCAAAATTACATCAGTTTCCATGTCCAAATAAAAAATTTGTTTATCATGTTAACAATGGAAGTAAAAACTGGTTCCAAGTTAGTATACCTAGACTCCATGGAAGATAAATTTTGTTTCCACCCTAACACCATCGCACAGTTTGAGGGACTCATTGCACAGTACAGAGCTTGGCACCATTATGTGACCGAGATAAATCAAGTTGAAGATGCTTAGCTAGAGTTTCCTAAAAATCAAGCATGAAGTTTTTATTGTCTTATTAGGCTATCTAGTTGACTCTACCCTATTTTGTCTTATATGGTTATGAGTATATTGTAATATTCCTTTGTAAATAATCTTTAAGTGAAATTCCGAGTGTCGATTGTTGAATGTGAAGACTCATGATGTAATATAATTGAAAAATGATTTGTAAATAAGTTGACGAGTAATGAGGGAAGTCCAAGAGTCACAAAGGGGAAGGTGGAGAGTCACCCCTTTTGTTATAAATACATACTCATAACTCATGTAAAGGGCTTTTGGTAGCCAATATTTTGGCTAGTCTTAGGCTTAGAATCTAGAGCTTGGGAGTTCGTGAGAGCCTTGGCTTCATCGTAGCATAGAGGGAGTATATATATTTGGAGGTGTAGGTGATGTTGAATTCATGTTCCACTATTGGGGCTAGTGTTCTGTCAATGGTATATGCATTGTTGGAACTTTCACTTTACTAAAAGGTAAGAACCGACACATTTTCAATAATATGTTATAGATATAGTAAGACTATTCTTGTTGTATTTTCAAAGTATTTTATTTCACTTATGCCTATGTTTATTAACTATTTTGTTTCCATTTGTATGAATCTTGTTGAATGCGTGCTATTGTATTATTCTTCCACTATTAACTTGTGAACTATTTCACAGATTATCTTGTGATGTCTCTATGCTCGTGTTTTCCTTTCAAGCTCATACTATTATAGGATTCTAAGGGGCTCACTCACTTTCCCTTTGTGTCTTATAACCTTCATGTTTTACACTTGAATTTCTGTAGAGTCACACACTTGTTCTCATCAAGGTCACCATAAATCAATCTGCGTTATTGTGACCAAGGCATATCATTAAAACCCATTGCATCGAAAACCAAGTAGTATTCCGGATGGGAATAATTACACCAAATAGTGTGAGTTCTAACTGGGACTTCATATCATACATATGCCTTGAATATCGGTGGGTCCATCATCGTCAACATTTAAAGCTCTAGAGAGAGGGCTAGATGAGAACTTGAGCCCATGAATTCTGTTTGAACTTTCCGCACTCATAAATGGCTTCATCCCAAATCATAACCCCAACATGTTTTACTAGAACCATAAATATTAAAGTGCTCGTGGGTATTACCAATGACTTGTCAAATATGAAATTCAATGGTGAGGGTGGAAAAACCATTCTCCAGCATGCCACTTGTTTCATCAAAATTTTCACAAAGCACAATATAAATTGTTAGGATACTACGTGTAGGTTGTTTTTCGTCACATTTGAAGAACCTATAAAATAATGGTCTTACACATTGCCAGCCATTTCTATATACTATTTCAAACATATTTTCAAAGAGATCTACCTCATCTTCGATAGGTATGATTATAAATATCTTTTCTAGAAAATCATGCAATTGTAAAAAGAACTTGATGAATCTCTTGATGATTTTCATGATCGTTTCATTAATTTTTGTTTTTAATTTTCTGAAGATGAAATTTATTGGAGTTAAATGAAAGATAAGTTAAAATATCTTGTTCAAATTTGATGAAACCAAAATAATATGAATGCTTCGAAGGTATACAAACATACTTGGGTTATAGATCTTCTAAATTTTTGTTGAACAAAATTTTATTCCATGTGACTCTTCGTCTTCTCCTCATCAAGAAACACCATCTCTACATGTTGAAGTGGGAGAGGTTGAGAATTCATCCATTGATTTATCACCATCTTATCCCACCACACATAGTCAGAATTACAATGCAACTTTGGACTAAAACTCGGATGTTTGTGATGAATTCCTATCTCCTCATCCTCCATCCTTTCGTTTCGTTGGTCCTCCTAATTGTGAGTTATTTTTTTCACCCTTTTCACCTATTTCTTTTGATGTTAATTATGATCAAGTTCAGGGTGGAGTTGGTGTTGAGAAAAAAATTTGCGATATTATTTATGATGACTATTTGTGGGAATCTATTTCTGAACAAAAATTTGTGATGAAGGTTGATTCTTCTCCGTATGCACCTCTCCCTCATTCGATCATTCTGAAGAAATAGAGGCTGAAATTCATTGTTTTCAATATTCCCCTCTTTACGATCCATCAGATCATAAGGATGCCTCTTTTCTTGACCTTGAACTTTATGATTGTGGTTGTCATGATATTTTCACCAAATCACTTTATCACAGCTCAAATTTTTCCACTGTTGATCTTTATAAGCCATTGGTATTTGATGATATATCTTCTGACAAGTTGGAACTTCTTCAATCATTCATGGAACTTCAGTAATATTTTGTGTTATTCCAGGTTCTCATAGTATTGAAGTTAGTTCCAGTTTTCATCAGAACAGTGCTATTTATTTCAAGGCTCGTCATCACTCTGCTACACAAATTGAAAATCAATCTATTTTACAATTTGTGTGTCCTCCATCTAATTAACATGATCCTATCACTAAATATGTGGAGGATTCATACCTAGAAAGCTCTATTGTGAAGCACAATTTTTCTGCCTTCTTAATGCTCACCCAGTTTCGATGTTCGAAATTTTGTTCTTGGGCATGTTTGAGTCGCAGTGTGTTTGAACAACATAAGGAATCCCTAGAATACTTTACATTTCTTTTTCTTTCATATTTTTTCTGCGTGTGTTTTCAAAATTTGAGTTTCATAGTATGCATCACTCTATATTTATTGTTTGTTGTTATGCTTGAATATCTTTCTTGTTATGCATTTCCTCACCTATATAGGCCAACCCATGCGTCAATGGTTACACTGGAAGTTTCATTTTAGGTAAGTATTTCCTATTCTCCATAAGGTGAGGAGTAGTATTTTTTTTCTTTCTTTTATTATTTTTTTTTCTACCTTCCTCTCTGCTGCTTCCTTTTCATTTCTTTTAGTTGTAGAATAGCTTTCCCATGAGACCATGTTTGGTTTCTGAAGCAAACTTGGTGAAGTTCAAGAGGAATTTGTTCTATTGTCAATGATTGGTTAATTGTTTATTCCCTTTATTTACATGAATATTGCATCTTTTATTTGATGATAATTTGATGTAAAATATGTCCTTCATCAGATAAAACCACAGTGGAATCGCGACTCTTAAATCTATAAATAGTATTGCCTACTCTAGTCAGAATTTTATAATTTTTAGTTATTCCTTGTCAACTAAGTTGAGTGTAGTAAGGAGGGGGGGAGACCTTTACAATTATATCAGATGTATATGAATATGCTTCTCTAAAGGAATGATGTCTTATTCTCTCAATAATTCAGGATCCCTCTTCCTCCCCATGAAATCAATAAGTTCCTATGCACAGTTCTATGAGAAAAACGAAAAAAATGAAAACAATTGTTTACACCTAATCATTGGGATTGGGTGAATATGTGTAAAATATTATAAACTTAAAATAAGGAGAGCTATAATATAAAGAGTGGGATATGAAGCCCAATAGTCTGTCCCTCCTATATATAAGATGAGCCTTAATGCAAAAAACAAAATTCAATTATAGGAATTACCTCCTGGCCTGAAATGGTATTAAAGCTAACTCTATTTTTGGTTTCCTCTCTACCCTTGTAAGTCAATCCTTCCTATGTTCTTCCTATTTTTCAAAATTGACACCTCTTCCATTGTCCCATTCCCTGCGTTAAGTGCTAATTTATGCAACAATGTGACTTGAATGATTGTGTATTACATATTACACTAAAAGATAAATAAATCAGGATGTTGATCTACACCAAAATATGTGTTGTTAGACGTTGCTAGATGATGGAGCATGTGCTTCCTGGAAGTGTTGTGGTGCAGTGAGCCTCCTCCATACACGTTGAATCCTCCATGCTACAAAAATGACATACTAATATGTGGTATGTCATTTTTTTATAACTATGGCACTCTGCTCCATGAATGATTATATTGATGAAATGTTGGAATGTTGTGTAATATTCCTAAAATTAGCATGCATCTAGTGGGAATATCAAATTTTGTTTCTTGCAATTATTAGGTGAATAAATGGGGGAAAGAGACCCATACTTATCTTGTATCAGCATAAAATCCCTCTTGGTGTGAAAAGGGGACATCTTAGTAGCTGGATTTTGCACTTTCCATGTATGAACAAGAAAAGGATCATGTTGATTCAGTCAATTTCAATAAGTCAACAGCGTAGTATGGAGGAGTAGCCTTGATGGAGCTACAACACAGTTTTGGAGGGAAAGTGATCACATGGTGTTGGAAACCCTAATAGGTGGGACCCAAGGCGAGGAGGCTCACAAACCTTATAAGGAGGAATATAGCAGACATTTGGGAAATATTATGGATTATTGATTTTGGTCTTCTTAGACTATTGAGCATTCTCTTGTTTTTTAGCAGAGTTGTAGTGACGTTTAGCATAAGGCATTCCTGCTTAGGGATTCCTTCTCCTTCCTTGAGAGGAATCTTGGAGGAGAATTGTTCATCAATTTTCCACATCTAGGCTTAAGGCCAAGCATCCTCCTTCAGCTACAATGTTATTCCTGTAGCATGGAATGTTGTGTTGCAGGGTGTTGTAGTGGAAGACTTACAACACTAGCTTTTGGGCTTATCTTCCAGAGGAGGGAGCTCCCCTTTCTGTGCAAGATCTGTACATAATATTTTTGAGCATATTGGAAACCTTGGCATGTGGCCAAAGCAGTCTCCATCACTTACAGCATAGTTCTCTTAAGTAATTGCGTCATTTTTCCTAGAGTTGCAGTAGCAGGATTTGAACCCTTGCTTATGAGATTGTTCCTTGGAGGAAGGGCCAACCCTTCTCTCGGAAAGCTTTGTATTTCATTATTCTTCTATTATTCGTATATTTAAGCTACATTTATATAGAGCTACAACATAACTACATTTTTTAGATCTAAATCTACAGATATGCACTTTTATACATTGTACTCTCATGAAACCCTTGTCGGGTTAATATTATTTTGTATAAAAAGGAAGGAATCTCCATTTTCTCAGCCATTGGATGATTGTAGTCACCAAATATATTATTTCTAATTATTTTCTACATAAAACATCATTAAAATAAGGCTTTTTCATGCTTTAGTAATTTATGTTAAGCAGAGTCATAGGGTTTGGGCTTATTCGATTCATATTGACTTGGGAAGATCTGTTTATGTTGGCTAGAGTGATTTCTTTCATCTCCAATTATGGATATGAGTTGAATGAACTATATTCTAAGGGATCCAAGTTCCATTTCTCATAGGAATAGAATTATTTTATGAAGACAACTGTTTTATGCCCTATATTGTTGCATTTACCCACTTTGGAAGGAGTGTATAGACCATATTCTTGTTGTTGTTCATTCATTTCCTAGTGAGATGTTCTCTTACATATTATGAGCTGATTTAAAATTCTATGTTCATGATTTCTTGAAGCTCCAACTTAAGGATATCTTAAGATATTCTTATTGTTGTAGAAATTCCCTATTTTGGGATACTACAGTGGTATCAAAGCCGCCATCTTGGCTCAGCCTGTGGATTTCAGATCCAATCCAGAAGATAAGAAGAAGAGGGGATCAGAATGATGGAGAGGATGAGATTACTCTCATCAATTTTCAGATATAAGAAGAGCCTCTCCAAGGAGGTTAAACAGATGAAAGAAGAAATATGAAATGAAACTCCAAGAGGGTTTCAAGAAGGAGAAAGGTGCAGTGAGACCTATAGAAGGTTTCAAGAGGAAGAAGGATATCCATGCACTTCTTATTCTCATAGAGGAAGTGAAGAGCAAGAAGACCACTTAGAACATGAGATCATGAGTGGATATTTGATAGAATACAAGTGCCAATCTAGAGATTTCAAAGAGACTCTAGATATTCCTCAGTTTATCCAGCTGAAAGAAGAAAGGAGGCCATACAGCAATAGGATGTTGTGGGGAAATAGGTTTGTATTGTCCACTTTTGATGGATCACCCATATGTATAGCAAGACTTTAGCTGATGAAGTTAGAATAATTTTTCCTACTACATCCAGTAGTGGAAAAAGAGGCTGTGGATATCTCAATGCTCCACTTGGAGGGTAAGGCCAGCTCTTGGTGGTTCAACCATGTCAGTCATGCAAGAGTATCTACTTTTTAAAATTTCACTCAAAGGGTGATCAGAAGATTTGATAGTGAGAGATCAAAGAAGAAGGAATCCTCATCCCCACTTGAGGATACTTTTATCAACGTTGTCACATTCATGAGGGGGAAGCCATCCATTTCAGCAGTTAGGACAACCAACACATTAAAGAGAGGAACCATTGAAGCCATACAAGATGTTTCCAGGACTCACCAAGGTATGCATGTGTTTCCATTTCCTATCATTTCAGAAAATCTTATGGGAAACCTTGGGAATTTTTCTTCACATGTTCAAGGATCAAAAAACATTTTTGAGGTGAAGCAACAAGCTCGCACTGCACTGTGTAACCTTGGTTTAAACAAAGGAGGGATGAACATTCATTCCATTGCACCCTTATTGAGTTGCATCCAGCATAAGGAGTTAGGGGTGTAATATTTTGGAGGGCATAATGAGTGATGTGCCACTTTCCGATGATGTTTTACTTTCAGCACACTTGGATCCTGCTAGATTCAAGAGGATCATTGATGAGAGGTATTTTCTAAATGATCTCTAAGGGGTTACATCCCAACTTCCCATGAGGTGTAATGAGAAATATCTACTTTGGGAGATTGGTAGTCTTAATTCAGAAGATACCAAAGGGGAGAATGATTAGAGGCATCCACATTTTGATGAATGGAGGTGGATGGAGAGCAAGAGGTTGGTAAACCACTTGTAGATCTATGACACAGGGCAGCAAGAAGCAAAGATGCATTGGCTACTCTTGAGAGAGTTTGGCCATCTTGGGTCATACCCTTTTTCAGGAGGTATGTGGTGGATGGAGGCATGGCATGACACCCATATGATAAAATGGCATAAGACTTGTTCGTATGGGGCATCATACAAGAAAACCATCACGATATTACTCTATGGCTTGTATGAAGGGGAGATGATGGATCGAAAAGAGTTGTTGTTGTTGTGGTTACACTTGGGAGAGTATGGGAAGAATTTTTCCCATACTTATCATGACATTTCCAGAGAGAAGGAGGGCACATTCAAAGTGCAAGGAGGCTACCCTTCAGCATTGAAGGATCATGAGAGGCTTCCATATAGAAAGAAGATATTCTCACATATCAGCATGATGGTGGATGGCTTTGGCATATGGAATGTCAAAGGGAGGAGTCATGGAGCCTTATCACTAAGGCCTACAGCATTGTCACTTGGTAGTATGTTTTTATTGCTGGGGTGTTCCAATAAGAGTATGTATCCCTTCTTTTTGCAGATTCTTATGAGGAGATTCTCATAGGAGGACTGTTTTAGGGACCTCACTTTCAGCCTACTCACTATGTATGGTAAGAAATGCATTTTTGTACTTATCGATTACTTCATTGTGTATTGGTCTCTTCTCACCATATATGGATACTGCATTTCTCCACAAGAGAGCAAGAGTATTTTTGGGTCTCATGGTCACTTTAGGGCCAATATTTATAATGCTAGTAGCCCATCTATACATGATTTTAGGAAAGTGTATTGTTTTTTCGATTATGTACATCTGATGTCCATTTCTACTTACTTCCCCATGATGGAGGAGAAAACATGCACAGTTTGTAACTCATTGAAGAACCACTTGCCACATGATATTCTCAAACAACAATTGGTGAGACTGCGTAGTATCCACTTGGAAAACCATTTATGCCATCCAAACTTGCACACAACCTTCAACATTTTTCTGATTTGGATGCAAAATGGTGATGATGTGCCATTCATATTGTATGGAATGGTTTGGGTTGGCATGGCTCATGACATTGGAGAGAGGATCCCTATAGACTCAATATTCTTCTTGCCACTTGAGGGCAACCATGTTGCAGCCCAGGATCAGCATGCCCTCTACACTTATCATAAGTGGAGAGGTGGATGACATGGGATAGGCCCTCTTACCTATCGTGTTCATCTATTCATCCCACCTACACTTCATGAGCCAAAGGTGGAGGAGATTCTTCACTAGTTTCCATGTTGGAGGGTGACTCATTTTATATGGATGCTAGCTTGGGGGCGGAGGTTTCACTTGGGAGTGAAAGTTTCCCATTCATTTCAAACTCCATGCCTTGAGAGGACCTCTAGATAGCACATAGTTGTCTTCTTGAGTATTTTACTTTTGCATGGTGATATCCATTTGGGATATATACCAAATGCTAACTTGTATGCTTGGGAGAGACACTATGGAGTTTCATTGTTGAGACAACATCTTATTCTTTGGGAGAGATCATTATATGAGGATGCTACAGGAAGAGGAAAGGAGACTTTCCAGTTTTATCCTTGCAGTTGCATGAGGACAAGCAACATTTGGGAGGGGAGGGCTATAATATTCCTAAAATTAGCATGCAGCTAATGGAATATTAAATTTTGTTTCTTGCACTTAGTAGGTGAATAAATGGGGGAAAGAGACCCATAATTATCTTGTATTAGCATAAAATCCCTCTTGGTGTGAAAAGGGGACATCTTAGTAGATGCATTTTTCACTTTACATGTATGAATAGGAAAAGAATCATGTTGATTTAGTCAAGTTGAATAAGTCAACATCACAATATGGAGGAATAGCCTTGATGGAGTTACAATGCAGTTTTGGAGGGAAAGTGATCATATGGTGTTGGAAACCCTAATAGGTGGGAACCAAGGTGAGGAGGCTCACAAAAATTATAAGGAGGAAGATAGAAGACATTTGGGAAAGCTTATGGATTATTAATTTTTTTCTTCTTATACTATTGAGCATTCTCTTGCTGTTTAGCAGAGTTGTAGTGTTGTTTAGCACAAGCCATTCCTGCTTAGGGATTCCTTCTCCTTCCTTGAGAGGACTCTTGGAGGAGCATTGTTCAATAATTTTCCACATCTAGGCTTGAGGCCAAGAATTCTCCTTCAGTTATAGCATTATTCCTGTAGTAGGGAAATTTTTTTGTAGGGTGTTGCAGTGGAAGACTTACAACACCAGCTTCTGGGCTTATCTTGCAGAGGAAGGAGCTCCCCTTTATTTGCAATATCTGTACAGGAGATTTTTGAGAATATTGGACACATTGGCATGTGGCCAAAGTAGTCTCCATCACTTACAGTGTATTTCTCTAAAGGAACTATGTCATTTTTCCTAGATTTCCAGTAGCAGGGATTGAACCCTTTCTTGTGAGCTTGTTCCTTGGAGGAAGGGCCAAACCTTCTCCCGGAAAGCTTTGTATTTCATTATTATTCTGTTGTTTGTATATTTCAGCTAAATTTTTATAGAGCTACAGTATAACTGCATTTTTCAGATCTATAATTTCAGATTTGCATTTTTAGACATTGTACTCGCATGAAACCCTTGCTGGGTTAATCTTATTTTTTATAAAAAGGAAGGAATCTCCATTTTCTCAGCCATTGGATGATTGTAGTCTCTAGATCTATTATTTCTCATTATTTTTTGCATAAAACCTCATTAAAATAACACTATTTCATTCTTCAGTAATTTTTGTTAAGCAAAGTCATGGGGTTTGGGCTTATTTGAGTCATATTTACTTGGGGAGATCTATTTATGCTAGCTAGAGTGATTTTTTTCATCTCCAATTTTGGATGTGAATTGCATGAAGTCTATTATAGGGGATCCAAGTTCCATTTCTCACAGGAATAACATTATTTTCTGAAGACAGTTGTTTTATGCCTTATATTGCTACATTTCCCCACTTTGGAAGGAGTGTATATTCCATATTATTTCTGATATTCATTCATTTGATGGTGATATGTTATATTACATCTTATGAGCTGATTTACAATGCTATATTCATTATTTTCTAAAGCTCCAACTTAAGGATATCTTAATATATTCTTATTGTTGTAGAAATTCCCTATTTTGGGATACTACAGTAACACTGTGTTTAACATAGTTTTGAAAGTTGTGTTGAAATGATGTGTTGAACGAAGCATTGAAATTTATGTTATATTTGTTCTGCTATATGAACCCCTAACCTCAGTATGCAGCAAAACCACACACCGCTCCTCTGCATAGTCCATACCATGTTGCCTGCAGACATACCTCCCTTACCTAAAGAGCATATAATATTTTCCATTGCATATATCAGTTACGTTGTCCATAACATATATCCATCTCCTAGTTTTTTAATAGTTGTGTCTTTTAGTAGATAATTGTGATTTTTGTAATACCCCCTTCCCACATCTACCCAAGTAACTAGCCACCCGGGGTAAAAATGTGACAATAAGCTACTATAATGGGCTTCAACCTCCAAGGTGACATTAAGGAAGTGGAACAAACAAAAAAGAAACATACAGGCCTTGTAAAACAACATCAAAACCCCCAGGAGGTAACCCAACCATTCATGACTCTTACTCATGGATCACGCTAACATTTTTGCCCCCTTTGAGCCATATTCGTAGGCATAACACTGTATTCCAGGGGCTAGAAGGCTATAACCACAAGCATAACACTGCATGCCAGCAGCCAGGGCCCCAAAAGCTCAATTTTGAGCCTGCAGATCTGGGATTTTAACCACCTTTCTGGGCCCAGAGCAAAGGTCACTACCAAGAAGTTCATAAAAACATAAGGGATGATAAATAATAATAGGAAAATGATATAGAATCAATCAAATAAACATGAATTCATCTAGTCCCCTCATAGCCATGACATGCATTTTGTCAAAAATTTCACAAACATTGAATCTATAAGTGTAAACAAAATATTTAAGCATAGGGGTCTCATACTTATCCCATAATTACTAAGAATCATTTATCCCTTACATCATTAGTTTTAATAAAAAATATTTTACCATAGGTACATTGTGGATTCATTTACAAGTAAAAACATGGATAGATCCATATATCATCACTAATAACATACATGCTTATAACCAACATATTAGCAACAAAAATAAAATTCATAGAACATCATTAAAATGCACACAATAACCAGTACATTTGCATACCAAATACCAAAGGAATGAGCTCTCCATTACTGACTGTTAAAACCAAATAGAGATGGTACTTCCACATTCCACCTGACCATTTATTGGTTGAGCCAAATATCTCTTCATCCAATCACCCCCTTGCCATATTGAAAGCATGAATGTGGGACTCAAACCCAAATAGCTAACTAGGGTATCCTAGGGCTAAACCACCTCACCCTCATCAAATAGAAATCATGCTCTAATTTGATCCACACCGGATCATTAGGCCAATAAAAGCATGTATATCACCAGATTATCTCCACCAAAACCATGAGAAATTTTCCTATCTTCTAGTCTCTCAGGCTTTACCACAACCCACCGTGAAAATTAGGGGTCAATAGGCCCTAAACTGAGACACCACCCTCTAGGGTTTACCATATATTCTGCCATTCACCCACACAGATTCATAGGCCTAATCAAGGGAAGCCACCTCTCAAGCTTTACCACAATCTAATCCCAGATCACTAGGCCCTAAACTGAGGCAAAACCTCTACCCAGGTCACTATTCCATAAACTGAGCCAACACATAAATCGGTTTTGTGCCATATAATAATAATAATATTCATAGATCCACCTCACTCAACTTCGAATAATTCCGTTAATCCAACTAAACCAACACATGAGATATCCACAACACCATGAATATCAAAAAATGGAAAGGCTAGGATAAAAACATTGTCACACCTGGAAAAAACCGATGCCAAGATAGAAAAGAATCACATGAAATACCATGCATACCAAATATAACAAGGAAAAGACACATGAAAATCGATGTGTGTCAAGAATAATACTATACCTAATTGATTCCTTCTCCTCCTTTATTTATTTTCCTTTCTTGCTCTAGTGCCAAAGTGCTCCAAGAAATCTCTAAGTGTCTAATACTCAAAGAGAGAGAGGGATAATAGAATGACATCCACAAGTGTGAGAAAAAGCTTTCCAATTGATCCTCACAAGCCTTTTCATCAATGAGGAGTCTATTTTATTCATTTTCTGTCATTTTCCTTCATTTTCCTCCTCACATACAACCTGTGACCTTTCATCTTCATTTTCTCCTATTTTCCATTATTTTCATAAATAAAATACCAATTAATTCCTCATGCCTTTCCAAATCCTTTTCCAATTTACTTTATCCATAATAACCGAAATGAAAACCCACTAGGATTTTTTTTCCCAACATTTATATTGGAATAAGTGTCCCTTCTTTGCTACACATTCCCTCAGGAAATCTGGTCACCACCTTCCATGCAGTCACACACTTTCCAATTCTTGTTTGCACCCCTATCTCGGGTGTTCTAGTGTGTTTGGTGCACGTACATACGAAATCACACCAACTTAATGGTTGTGGTCTACCCACTTAAGTTATTGGTAGTAGGAAGAAAAAGAAGTGGAGTCAAGCAAGTTAGTGGAACAAGCTAGAATCAATAAGAATACTAGATAGAGAAATAACATGCATATATAAACTAAAAACTAAACAAATAAAAAAGAGCTCTGATAAGAGTCAAACGAAAACAATAATATGTATGGTGGCTCTAGGCCCCTTCTTATTGAGCGCTAGTAGTAATAAGAGTGAAACTCTACCCTCTTGCCAAAGGGACCCTAGACAATGGTTCTAGGTCTCGATGCAAGGATATTTTTATCCAAATCTTCCTCGGTGTAGTCTCCTTCTCTCTATACCATGTTGGATTGAACACATTGGGTGGCCAACAATTGAGTCCCCTCTATCTTCAACTTCAGCTCACACACTGCTAGTATTGCTTGGGAAATTTTGGCTAGCATAACAATGTGTTCACCCATTATTCATCTCATGATGGTCATATATAGGAGATTTCAAATCCTCCCTTCCCTCTCTTGGTATATGGAGGATGGTGACCCAAGAGAGGGCTATGGTTCCTTTATGTGCTCCAAATATTCCATTGTGTGCTCACATAGTGTCTAAGGAGGCGTTGGTAGCTGTCCTTAGGTGGATACAAGTAAGGCATCACTTGTCCTTTTCTTTTTGTGGTCCCAGATAGTGACATTTCGCCACTCCTAGGATTGCGCGCATATTGGGAAAAAAGTGCCGCGGAAGACGATATTCACGAAGGATTATGTGCACAAATAACATTTAGAACTAGTTCAAATTTGATTTTCCTCATACCTTAGAGATTTTTAAATTCTTTCCAGATTCTGTAATGTCTTCCATCCCTTTAAATCCTTTTGCCTGACATTAGTTAATGTGGTCTTCTGTTGTACAATTCTCCAGTGTTAACAATTTCCACCTATTGTGTGAGGTCTAGGAAGAACTGTATAGCAAAAATACATTATAGTTTATTTTATGTATCGTGCGTAGAGAGAGTCCTGCATGAAGCCTGGAATTGAAAAAACCCTGCACCATTTCCAAGAATGACCATGGTATAAGGGATCCCTGTAAGCAAATTAAATTTACAATACATATACAAATTTTGAACGAGGCAGGCATGTCCCACACTCGTGATGTCGTGGCTAGTTAAACAAATCTAGTTAACATATATGTGTTTTGTTTGTATCACTGATATGGTAGTGGTGTTGGCAGTTGCTGATGATGACTACTTACACCCTAAGGGCCATTTTTTACTTGAAAATAGGTGGAATATGGTACCATACACATAAACTTGGTATGGCATATAATTGCACATTGTACGCATAGGTGCTGGTTGGGACCTTCCCATGTAAGCATTGTTGACAGAGACGCTTATGGAGGCATAGGTCTTTGACAGATTTGATCAAAGTGCAATGGATGTAAGGTATGATACCATCTTGACATGAAATCTTTCATTTAAGTCGAATGTCAGGAGGATCGATGACATCTGTGGAAAATAATGTCTCCCAAAGTGCCACTCGAGGATTCCCCTTGTATGGGGAGGGGTGATCCAAGGTACTTCTTCCTTTTGGAATATATGTGTTGAAGTCGACATAACATGAAGCCTCAATTGAACTAGGGGTCATTGACATAAAGGGTCAAGGACTTGGAGGTGATGGGTTTAACATAGGCACGTAGGCGAGGGGTGACTGAAAACTGATGAAGGGGATTCAGTGGCCCGAGGTCAAAGTATACATAAGTAGCTTGGCGGCAGTCATTGTTATTTCTGATGGGAAATCCCTGGAGTTGGTAGGACTTCCGGGGCAGGTGTAAACCAGCTATGAATGTCATGATGGAATGTGCTTGGGGGGTATAATTATCCAACAAAGGGTGTTTGGGGACTTCTTCCATGGGAGAAAAGATGAGGTTAGAGGGTGAAGGACATAGTGCACCATTCAGGGGATTTGTAAACTTACCAAAAGAATAAAAAAATGGGGTTTGGTTTGTACAAAACACAGAGACGGGTACCCAAAAACATGAAAGTGTGCGCTCACTGATGATGTGAGGAAGGCGTTTTTTTTAGGGTGGGGTTCCCATTGGTTGGTCTCATGTCTGGGGTTGATGAAGCAGATGAGAAATTGTCATAGATGGGATGATTTTGGTGGAGGTATGGTGGACCAAATGTGAGGCACGGTGGTGCGCTCTTGATCTTCTTGTACAACCTAGTCATCTGGGGAGGGGTTTTAGCTTGTATGGTAAACTTGAAGTTATGCATGGTGAATGGATGGGAATGAGGTGCTTCTTGGATTGAAGTGGTATGGCCATGGTGTTACTTATGATGTGATATATGGTCTACTGTGGGTCACGGGCACCATGGAGGGGAGGGTATATCAACCAATGAGGATGTTTATCATGTGCATGGTAAGGTGATGATAAACACGATCAGATATGAGGAACCTATGGTTGATTTCTGATGGAGAAATAATGTTAGGGTATGCAGATTTTTCTAGGACTTTATCATACTGGGGGTAGAATGATACCTACTCTGTAACTTTCAGTGGATGGAGTTGTGAATGCCTTGCGATCTTCTTCTGCAAAAACAACTACCTCAAGTGAAAGAATATTCTTTATAAAATATTGTTGAAAGTCATGAGCTTTAAAAAATAAGATGAGAGAGGGCATACCTACCAACGCAGAAAATTTATTTTTTCAGGAGTGTGAATGTGTGGCATTACCTTTGTTTGCTATGGAGTGTTGATTAGAGTGATCCTTTCGGTCTGGTGATCAGATACTCTAAGCTACATTTTCCCCCTGTGAGTTTTTACTTGGCTCCTAGTTTTGATTTCAGTTAGGGTTGCCCCCAGACTGAGATCAAGGGGGCATTTTCTGTTACTGCCCCTTATCCAGGTTCTCCCTTTTGTTTGTTCCTTAACTTCTTTTTGTAGCATTTGGAGGATTTTCATAATTCTCTAGGTTGTATGGTTGGTGATGAGCCTAGGAAGGGTTCCACTAGATTGACTAATGCATTACGTTGTGCCATAGGCCCATTCTATGTGGGGAATGGGGGATATCGGTTCCCTTGTCCCTCGTTGGTATATGAGTGCTAGGGTGAATTTCATGATAGCTAGGTTGTGATACATTATAATTAGAATCGTATGAGTATCCAAGGTATTGATTATTGTTTCCTAGGTGTCCTTGGGCCAAAGAACCGATCAAACCATCTGCAGAATCGACGTGCATGATGCTATTATTGCCTAGGTGATCTTGGGAAAAATACCTGATCAAAATATTTGCAGAATCGATGTGCATGGTACTACTTCTACCTAGGTGATCTTGGATCAAATACCTAATCAAGCCATCTTCAGAATCGATGCGCATGGTAACTCCCCGAATACATATTAATGCTACCTAGGTGATCTTGGGTCAAAGACTTGATCAAGCCATCTGTATTAATTGATGTGCCTGATAACTGAAGAGGATGAGGCAATCGGGTTCCCCTATTCCTGGCTGGTGTACGATGGTTTGGGGGGAGGAGGGAAAAATGTTTGGCTTTCTGGTGACCTTCCTTCATCCTGTAGGTACTAGATGGTATGAGGTTCATTTTCAGATGCCTAGGTGGAGGGATACTCTTGATAGGATTGCTCGATGGTGTGTAAGGCATACCTATATCACGTGATCTTTGGGAAATGATGGGTATAGTGCCCATAGTGACTACAGAGAGTACATGTGTGATTGGTATGCAACACTTTTCCTTTACCTTTGGTGGTAGGTTCCTTTTTATGGGAACACAACCGTGCGATGTCAGTCTCAGATCCAAGGAGGGGTTTTAATTAATCTATATCTAGACAGATATGGGTAGGGTGATCGATAATGTCGCATATGGCACAAACTGGTGATTCATGTTGAATGGCAGGGGTCACCATATTCTTTACTCTCTTCTCGGTTTTCTTAGTCATAATCACTGGTTTTTCAATGGAAATTTCTTTTGTAGGGGTGGTTTCAACTATTTCTTGGATGAGTGGGGCCTCCTTGTGACTTAGGAGCTTCAATCCAGTCGAAGTAACATGGGTGGCTCCAATTCCTATAGGGGGAACTAGGTACCAAACTGGGATTTCCAACAATATGTTGGGTAATACCAGTGTTGCCAAAACCTACTGGGAGATGCAACCAGCTAGGGAGTAGAGCAAAGGGATTTGGGAGGCGGTGTAGGCTAGAGAGGCTATCATGGCTGATGAATCAGTGTCATTACTGCTTGTGTCCGTGTCCTGACTAGCTTCAGTGCTTGATGTGGAAATCATGCACACTAGAGCCCCTGTGACATTGGGCGATGACTCAGGGATTATGGGAGGATCTCCTAGGAATGACCCTAGAACAGACGGTTGTTTGAATTGGTCAGGGCCATGTTCTTGGTACCATGAGAGAGCATCCAAGACTGTATCTATATAGGGTAGAATTACATTAGTGTTTGATAGGGGTCGCTTCTCGTTTTGGGTTAGTTGGTCTACAGTAATGATGCGGTCCTCGTGGGGGAACATCATGATGTGGAAGATGAAGGAGGCTATGGCAGACATGGCATACATATAACTCTACCCAAGGAGTATATTGTAGTCTGGGTAAGCGTCTAAGACTTCAATGTCTATGTGGATTTTATTTCTGGCTAAGAAGACTGGGACATTTTGGTAGAGCCCAATGGGGGTCGAAGGATGAGCGTCGTATGCTTGAAGCGTGATGACTGAGGGTTTTAGTTTGGGAGAAGCTAACTTCTGCCAAATGTGTTTGGACATAATCCATGTGGATGCACCCTCATCTATGACACACTGATGGATAGTAATATTCTACACCAAGACTGATATCTGGAAGGAAACCATATAAGGAAGCTGAGGGGTAGATTTGTCTAAGTCAAAAGCCATTAGGCACGTATGAGTAGAGTCAATAGCACCTAACGTGGAAAGAAGGGCTTTTCATTGTTTTGGGCATGACTGCAATACTTCCAAAGCTGACATAGCAATGGTAGATTGTGCTAAGTCATCCATGATACTATAATTATGGGCCGCTTTGGAGTAGTTTCCTGCTCGCCTATTAGGTCCCTTCGCCATTTTTGGCAGTGGTTCTATAGGAATCTTTGAAATGGTCAAAGGTGTAGTCGGTGAACTGGTACTTGCCCCCAACATATTGGTGTCTAGTGGGGTGTCGTAATTTCCATTCCGTGTTCGGAAAAACATGTCTTCAATAGTCATGTAGTTTCATGGCTACTTTTCTCAGAATCATCTGTATTTTGATAGTGAGTGCTTACCATCCATTGATTGGGGAAAGGTTCTTGTATCACGACTGGTTGTTGGGAAGATACTCCTTGTCCTAGGTTACTCTATAGCTTCTTCATCTCAGGGAGATTGCGATAGTGGTGAGTATAGTGACCGTACTCACCACATATCGAACAGGAATGGTTTGTTCGAAGAGGTGGCCTTTTTCTCTATCGTTGGACATTTCTTGGCTCTTGGCTCTGATTCCAGTTGGAGTAGCCTCTAGCTTGGGATTGCGGTGGGCACTGATGGTTGTTGCCCCCCTGTCCAGGGTTCCCTTTTGGATTTTTTTGGATTTTTTCTTCACCATGTTAGGAGGGTAGTTCTACTAAATATATTGGTGTGGTTGGTTTTGGGAAGGCTGCACAAAGTTCACGTATGTATTTTTTTTCATAGGTGGGTCGTGTGCTGCGGACTGAGCATAACGTGGTCCTTGGTTTGCACCTGACTGTTGGAGGGGAGTTCTTCCATCAGTGTTTCTTTCTGCGTAATGATTCCCCTGACTCGAAGGATATGGTCCTCCCTAGTGATATGCTGGAGCCCTATTGGTAAAATTTTGCTGAGGCATATGATGAATTTGAAAACCGGTTTGAGGCACGTTCTAGGTAGAACTGTATGTGTAACTTGGATTTTGATTGATGTTGTCTAGGTAACCTTAGGTCAATGACCCAATTAGTCTGTCTATAGAGCTCGACGCGCCTGGAAATTCTTGATAAGTTTGCAGGCGTAGGGCATTAGGAAGGATGCTATAAATGTATCCTGACTGCATATAAATCAGCTCAAGCTTCTAGGATTTGCTGATAGCATCCTCTTCGGATGTGGGATTTTGATGCACGACATCCTTTGAAATCTCTGCCCTAAGATTTTTCATAAAAAATATAAGAGAACCCGATCGTTGAGTTTAGCTTTACATAAACTGCAATGCCACCTCCATTCATGGAGATGGTCTGAGATATGGATGGCGGTGGTTTGTCTAAAATAAGTCAGTAATTCCATTCCAGAATCATGGTGAATGGGTAACTAAAAATATGTTAGGAAAATGGTAGCAAGAGCGCTAAAGGTTCCATGTGAAGCTGAGGGTTGCTCCATGTACCACTTCGAAACTACTCTTATAAGAGTGCATTGAAATAATATCAATAGAATAGTGTTGTCAATGATACTGTTTGATGAGCACCATAGGTGAAAGGTCATGACATGATTACTTGGGTCTTTCTCTTGCTTTCCTACAAGTTTTTATATATTCGAAGGGAGCTTCGTGGACATGAGAGGACATGTAATATAGTGTGTGATGGGGTCATTCGCCAGCTTGGTTAAATCAGGCATATTCAATGAAGCTAAGAAAGTTGACTGAGAGTTTGACGCCAATGCAGTGTGTGAAGACACAACATGCTGGTTGGAACGAGGGTTAGTCTCCGACGTAACCTTCTTTTTATTTGGATGGCTTCCCGAATGGGATGCACTCCTATGCCTCCTAGGGATCATGGGAGGAGTGGTGTGTGGTTTGGTGTTGGGAGACCTACTAGGGTTCCCAACTACGATTGCCCCAATAACGGACGAACCAATAATGGTGGTAGTGTTCCATCTTTGATGCTTGAATGGTGAAAGACTCGGAACCCATCCTGGTAATGGGGGTAGGTCCAAAATATGCCTAGATCGAGAGGTTCTATTGGGACTGTTCAGGTTTCGACCAGGTTTGGTTTTGGAAAAAAATTTGAGAGGATAGAGTCTATGATGAAAAAAACTTCTTGTCATATACATAAAACAAAGAGAAAAATAAAATAAATTTCCCTTTAAATTAATCTATGTCATCAAGTTGTTAGGATGAATTCTAATCTCAAGTTTACGAAAAAATATCATGTTAGTTGTTCATAACAAAAAATCATAACATTAAATATGGCTGCCAATTTCTTTAGATCTACAATTAGTTGACCAAGATAAATGCTGCAAAATCTAGATCTATGCAGTAAAAGACATTAAGCAGTAAATAAAAGCAAGAGTTTCTCCATGCATCCAATATATAAGACACGAATATTTTTAAAGATTTTTGTATTTTTTAACACCTGTGAAGGGAACATAGAAAGATGTTACTAGTCCCCCTCAATGGGATGGGTTATTATAAGTCCTCAACACTTTAGATCTAAGATCTCTCTCCCTTGATGGTGTAGAAAACCGAGACAAAAAATGGAACTGAAAGGGAGCTCATAAGAAAAATGGTAGCAAAAGATGACAATGATGGAGGATCTAAGTCAGACCAAAAGTATAGATCCAAAGTGATCATTAGGCAACAAAAGGTAGTGAGTGAATGGAAAAATCCTTCTATTTATAACAAAATATTGAGTTAGTCTAGATATTGATGCATAGTTAAAATATTATTAACCAAATCTAGATCCAACTTTTATGGAATATTTTATTATATTTGATGGAGGGAAAAATAATTTGAATTTGGTCGAATCCCTTTATTTGTAAATAATAAATAAATAAATGATTTATTTATTATTTTAAGGATGTGGTTGAGTAAGAATTAAATATATAGTGATTTATTCAATTATTTATAAATTATTTAGTCAAATTTAACAAGGAATATTATTTAAATAAGGGTTAAATAATTATTCCTAGAAAATAATAAGATAAATAATGATTTATCTAATTAATTTTCTTGTTTTGGGTTAAATATGACTAGGAATATTAGTTAAACTATTGTTTAAATAATTATTCCTTGAGGAAAATCAAACAAATGTGGATTTATTCAATATTTCCTCATGGGGTTTCTTGTTTAGACCATAAATAACTTAATAAATATGGAATACTAAGTTATTTTTTATAGTGAATGCAATTTTACTTAGGGTGAAATTTGCCTTACATGTTGTACTTTGGTCCATCTAATAGTAACAGGTTCGATGACCAAAAAATGTTGTAATGGATTTCCCCCCAGCGTGCGAGCGTTAGGAGCTAATTGTATGACCGAAGTGCATTGTAAGAACTCAATCACTAGACACCGAAGGGGAAGTCAGAGAGAGAGAGATATAAGGTAGATCAAAGCATTAGAGGAAAATACCCTTAGAAGATGAGATTTACAGGTGTGATAAGTCTCTTTTATGAATGAGTACCTATGCTATATGCGGCGGGGGAGGCATACCTACGCCCACTGAGACAAAGTACAAAGAATAATGCGTCCAGTAAACAAGGGACTGAACTATATAGTACATGTTGGCAGAAACATGAGCCAGATAAGAAAATGATAATGGATCCCACATACATACTATGCTTGGTATAATAGCTAGGACTTGTACAATAATATCTGAGTACATGAGATATAAGTACAACTAAAGAGGCCCTACCAACAAGAAAGGGCTCTAAAAATCTAAATGGCACATGCAAAAAAAAAGGCGTTGCAAGCAGCTGAGGCCGACACCATCAAATCTATGGAGCTACATCAAAGGCTATAATTAAGAGGTCATTCGAGCATGTGGGGGGCTACCTGAATGGTCACCCCTTCATGAGGTCTGAAAAATCTCACACACACCTGGGAATCACCAGTATAATATACTGCATCATTGAACCATCAAGTATAAGGATATCGATCGTGCCATAAGGAGCTGGAACTGAGAAACAATCAAGTCAGAGGGTAATAAGGAGTCCCCTTGCCTGATCTGAGGCACCTAAGAAGAGTGGAATCTAGAAAAAAGGTACACTGCCCTCTAGTCTTGTCTTCTGGAATGGATGATCTGATGTCGACAGAAGGAGGTCCACCATAGGTGAGGCAATAAGGGATCCTCAACTAAGGAACAAGAGACAATAGTAGAGCGACTAACATACTGACACTAGGGGTGATGATGAAATGGAGGGTACTAAGTAGCGGATGGACGACTTCCCTTGTTAGGGCATAAAGGGCATGGATGACTTGGCAGCAACTGACACAATATCAAAGGGGACAGGGGACAATAGGACTGAGGGCCATAATGTGCGACACGAGAGAGGAACCAACCAATGAAGGATGGAGGACTATATTGGGATACAAAGGGACTCAGGATACACTCCATGGATGTGATGATGAATCAACTCGGATGCTCTAAACAAGGGTGAATCAATGATGCTGCCACACAGAAAAGGTCCAATGGGTACCATAGAGACATGAGTCTAAGATGGTTACTCATGAAGAAAATTAACACGAGCATGGACAAGTATGGAGGAAAAGTGTTGCCCCAAGTAGAAGTGTTGCAAGTGAAGAAATTCAATTTTTAGGAGTGGTGAAGTGGCCCTTCTTGGAAAATGTGTCCTGGTGAAGGAACAAATTAAAAAAAATCATGAGCTGGCTACTTAAAAGAAATAGAACGTGCATTTCAGGAAGGAAATTCTAAGGGTAATGTTTCTTAAGACAGAGTAGATTGTGAGGATTAGGAAGGGGGTGTCCTTCGAAATCCTCTAAGAGGTATGCCCCCTTACCTAAATCCTTACTGATGATGTAAGGTCCCAGCCATAATGAGTCAAAATTTCCATGACTGAGGACATCATGGGCCTGGTCATACACGAGAACAAGATCACCTTTGTGAAAATTATGAGGGTGGAATTTTCGGTCATACTGAGCTTTGGTGTGTTTCTTAGCTGCTTTGATGGTTTTCAATGCAACATGATAGTCTTTGGAAGCATGCTCAAGCATGATAAGTCATTGTTTTAAAGGTTGGGTGTCAGGGAAAAGTTTGATGGCTAGATGAAGGGAAGGGATTTCACACTCGATCGGTAAAACTGCCTCCTCTCTGAAAACAAGGTGGAAAGGAGTAAATCTGGTGGCATTTTTAACAGAAGTTCTATAGGTCCAAAAGGCAAGGAAGAGCATAAGGTTCCAGTTGGTTTTTTGCTTATCCACCATCCATTGAAGCATGGTTTTAAGGATTTAATTGACAACTTCAACTTGGCCATTGCCTTGGGGGTAATAGGAGGATGAATATTGGTGCTCAAATCCCAATAGTGAGGATAGCTCATGCCATATCTCATATTCAAAATTCCGTCCATGGTCAGGGACAAATTTTTTCGAAACTCCGAATTGAGCGATAACATGGTAGAAGAAATTGAGGGTTGTGGTATGTTGAGAAACCAACTCCAAAAATAGAAGAAAAGAGATATCAATGCCTTAGAAATAAGCCAATTCGAGGAGGAAACCTCCAATACATTACATGAATAAACAATTCTTGGATGATACAAATGACAAAACCTCCTTTCTATATATAGGAGTCCATGGGGCTACAATGTAATCCTAGTGGGGCCACAATGTAATTCTAGCCGACCTAACAATAATATTGTAAGGGCACAATAACAACAATATGGGGGTTACAAGGGTACAACAATAAAAAAAATGGGGGCTACACTAACATAATAAGGGACTACACTATTAATATAGGGACTTAACATGCCCCTCTCCTTCAAACAAGTGTTTTCCTCAACATTTGATTATTTCTTGATGCTTATGTATAAAATTATCATCCTCCCATGTGGAATCTTCTACAAGAAAGTTATTCCACTTGCTAAGATACTCTGAAATTGATCGTACTTGTCAAGTTCTTGATTTTGTGATTTTTTTATAACTTCTTTCGATGTGATGTTCATCTTCCTATTCTTTTATTAGATTCTACACCAAAGTTAGGTTATCCTTTGAGAGTGGGAGAGCTTGTTGTTGATGCTTAATGTGATATTACACTAATTTGTCATCCATATTAGCTATTATTTGATCCTTCAAACCATCCAACTTAGCCTCTATTTCTGCTTTTAAACCATCTATGTCATCTTCGGTTGCTCTTCGTAAGATCAAAATTTGTTGCACTTGGTATTGTAATTTTGATATCTCATACCGCAATTCTTCCTCTTCATGCGCCATAGTATAGATTTTTGAGGGCTTAATGGGTGTGGAATTATTTTTTGGAGGCATTATAGAACCCAATACTAATAAAAATTCTAAAATATTCCCTTGGAATCACTTCAAACTGCTTTTTCAAACAAACGTTATGCAATTTTAAAAACCAAATACACACCTTTTTCTTGCTTTCGAGGAGCTCTATATTGAAATTGAATTATCTCTATAATTGAAGATCCTAAATATCTAAAATTTGGCCTTATAGTAGCCCTATGAAGTTTATTTCAAATGTCACAGGTCTGACCTGATTTGGACTCTTCAAAACAAAGTTATATCCAATCTCCCACAATGACCTAATTATGGACTGGTTCAGTAAAGTGAACTTGTACAACTTGCCACGTGTCACCGTTTCTTCCTTTGGATCTGAAATTGATAGACAAGAGACTAAAATTCGTGTACTTATGGCCACTTTTTACAACATTCCAATCAGATTCTCAGAGAGTGAGTTATGATGTTTTTCCCGCGGTCACCTCTTTGAGATGAAATTTGGGAGCCTAAAAAAGAACTAACTTCCATAGATCATATCTTCGAAACTATTACGAACCAAGCTCTAAAATTTTGCGATGATGTTCCTCAGGATTTTTTCTTCACTCTCTAAAAATTTCAGCTTCTAAATCTTAGTATAAAAATGTTATAGCAAAAATTCCGTAATGACCTATTTATCTTAAATTCATGAGCCTGCAAAAAGCCATAACTTCCACAGATCATATCTCTGAAAATATTGCGAACTAAGATCTGAAATTTTGTGACGATGTTCCTTATGATTTTGGCTTCGCACTCTAAAAATTTCAGCTTCTGAACCTTCGTAGAAAAACCTTAGAGTGAAAATTCCATGATGACCTGTTTAGAGCAGTGAAACCCTAGAATCCAAAGCTCTGATACCAAATGTTGGGAAACCAGCTCCAAAAATAGAAGAAAAGAGATATCAACACCTTAGAAATAAGACACTTCAAGGGGGAAACCTCCAATACATTAGATGAATGAACAATTCCTGGATGATACAAATGACAAAACCTCCTTTCTATATATAGGAATCCATGGGGCCACAATGTAATCCTAGCCGACCTAAAAACAATAATGTAAGGGCACAATAATAAAAATATGGGGGTTACATGGGTAAAAAAATAACAATAATGGAGGCTACACTAACATAATAAGAGACTACACTATTAATATAGGGACTTAACATGGTAGCTGCCGTGTTGTTAAACGTTGGCATGGCCTCAGCCCATTTTGTGAAATAGTCAACTACCACGATGATATGCTTGTGGTTACCAGCAGATGAAGGTTGAAATTCCATAAACCCTATGGCCCATTTACAAAAGGGACCAGCTGAGATGACAGGATGGAGGGGAGCTGGAGGGGCTCGTTCCCTAGGGTTGAAATGTTGGCAATTGGAATAGTGTTTGACTTCTTCAATGCAATCACCGAAGAGATAAGGCCAAGAATACTCAGCCCACATAATTTTTTGGTTAGTGGAAAGACTCGAGAGGTGGCCACCACAAGCACCGCTATGGCAGGCATTGAGGACTTTCTTAGCTTCAGCATGTGTGAGACAATGACAAAGAAAAATATCTACACTGCGACCATAAAGGTTGTGACCGATAAAAAGGTAGCAGGGGGCGTCGTGTTGGATACATTGTCAACCATCACAATCAAGATGTATGGAAAAATTTTGGGTTTAAAAATAAGTGAGGATGTTACCATTATCACCTGTGGTAATGGTAAACAAATGTTCATCGAGAAAATCATCATTAACTAGAGGATCCTGTGTACCGGTAGCTAATTCAGAAATGAGTTCAGTGAGGGATAAACCTTTCTTACTTTTGGGTGTGACAAATTCATAATCTAATTCCTGGAGGATAACGACCCAACAGGTGTAATTCCCATTGATGATTCACTGGCTCAATAGGAATGCCATAGGGTTGGAATTATTCACGACCTTGGTGGAATTCATGGGGATGTAATGACGAAGCTTTTGGACCAAGAACACGAAAACCAGTGATAATTTCGCTTCATGTGAGTAGGATACAGGAGGCCTACAAGTTTCTTACTGAAATAATAGATAACATGCTCGATTCCATTTTCAGCTTCCTGAATAAGGACTCTAGTGACCGAATAGGTGGTAGCGGAGATGTACAGGATGAAATCCCTATCAATGTTAGGGGGAGGAATCAAGGGAGCAGATGTGAGAGCATGTTTCAGGGCATCAAAAGACACTTGATCATATCCATCCCACACAAAAGGAATGTGATATTGGAGGAGCCTAAGGAACCCATGTGCGGTGGTGGCATAGTTAGGTATGAACCGTCGAAGGAAATTAACTTTCCCTTGGAGGCTTTGTAACTGGCGTAGAGTACGAGGAATAGGAAGCTCAAGGATGGCTTGAAATTTCAGGGGATCAAGTGTTATACCATCTTTAGACACAATGAAGCCTATAATATGGTCGATAGGAACACAAAAGACACACTTTAGTGGGTTGAGGCTGATATTATACTTGCGACATCAAAGAAATATGGTACGCAGATTGTGGAGATGTTGCGCCCGATGTTTAGAATGTGCAGTGAGGTCATCTAAATAAGCAAGGATAATATGATCCAGGTCATGGAAATAGTAATACATGGCCCATTGAAAAGTGGCTCCAACGTTCTTAAGGCTGAACGAAATGACCCTATAGCCGAAGGTTCCCCATGGACTAATAAATGCAGTCTTAAAACTGATCAGCACGATGGATAACAATGTAGTTGTATTTAGAGAAACCATCCATGAAGGATAGAACCTCGTGCTACCCACACTCATCAATGGTTTGGTAAATGAATGGTGAGGGGAAGTTGTCTTTGGTACAAGCTTTGTTCAGGTCATGAAATTCAGTCAAGACACGGATGGTGACTTGTTTCTTGAGAACGGGAACTGGGTTGGACACCCAAGTGGTGTATTCGATGGGATAGATAAAAGAAGCCTACTTGAGCTTATCGATTTCAGCTTTGACAGCCTCTCGTTAGGAAGGATTAATGGGTCTCAACTTTTGATGGATAGGATTGGCATTGGGCCATGTATTGATATGGTGTTCGACAAAGGTAGGATCAACTCTAGGCATTTTTGAATAGGACCTGGTGAAAACATCATAAAATTCTTTGAATAGCTTGGTGTAAGCCTCAATTACTTCTGGGTGCATTGGGTGCCCAGGATGATGTTTTATTCTATCCCTGGTTTGTTAAAAATGTCAATTTTAATGGTAGGAGAGATATTGGCTATATTTCCTTCTGTGAAAGCATCATTTGTAGAAATGGGATTTCTAAACCAATCAACTTCATCAGGAATGAAGTATTTCGTTTCCAAAAAAAATTGGTCATGGGACTCTTGTGGGAGGAGGTACGCACGGTGGTTCATATCATCCCATGGAAAGTTAGGGTTAGTCATTTCCATAATGTCTTCAACAGAATGGAAGATGGGGTGACTGGAGGAAGGGAGACCACTTGACGTGGTAGAGCTACCTGACTCATCACCATGTGAAGAAAGGCTCACATGCACAACATCATGGGGGATGATAGAAGAGTAAGCAGATAAGGTATCTACCAATGTTGAGCCCATGGTGATTTCTCAAGGGAGGTTAGGCGAAACAGGAGTGGAAGTCTCCAGGGGGGCTTCCACCGAGGGTCTCATGGATGATGATAGGTAGAAAATGGTGGCCGAAGACTTCGTCATTTCAACATCGGGAGGGGTAATTTCAATGGGAGCAGGTAGATCCTATATTTCTACTGAAGCAGAACTCACAAAAAAGGGAGAGGTGAACCTGTTATGCTAGGCCTAGAATTGGTGGAACGCTTCCAAAGAGGAACGATACTCTTCAAGGCACCGACATATGTGAGTGTAGTGGTCATGGAAATCACACAAAGCACAAGGGTGATTTGTGCGCAAGGATTTGAGTTTTGAGAATGAATCTGGTATAGCGATATAGACCTCAGGAATATCAGATTCCGGAAACGTCTCACTGACAATGGGCTTGAGGTGAGGCAACTTCGGATAGGTATGGGTGGCATGACCAACAACATCAAAAAAATCCCACTAGATGGTATGCTTTGGAGGTCGGGGAGGGGTAGGGTTTGTTATGGCAACCTTGTCTTTAGATTCCTTCTTGTGAGCTTTGCCCCCTTTACACGGAGCTTCCTGTTGAGGTGGCTGAGGCATGGTAACACAATGAAGCCTAGAATAAGGCCGATAGGAACACAAAAGACACACTTTAGTGGGTTGAGGCTGATATTATAATTGTGACATCAAAGAAATATGGAACGCAGAACGTGGAGATGTTGCACCCGATGTTTAGAATGTGCAGTGAGGTCATCTAAATAAGCAAGGATAATATGAGCCAGGTCATGGAAATAGTCAAACATGGCCCATTGAAAAGTGGCTCCAACGTTCTTAAGGCTGAATAGCATGACCATATAGGCGAAGGTTCCCCATGGACTAATAAACACAGTCTTAAAAATAATCAGCACGATGGATAACAATTTAGTTGTATTCGGAGAAACCATCCATGAAGGATAGAATCTCGTGCTACCCACACTCATCAATGGTTTGGTAAATGAATGGTGAGGGGAAGTTGTCTTTGGGAAAATCTTTGTTCAGGTCATGAAATTTAGTCTAGACACGGATGGTGCCTTTCTTCTTGAGAACGGGAGCTGGGTTGGACACCCAAGTGGTGTATTCGATGGGATGGATAAAAGAATCCTACTTGAGCTTATCGATTTCAACTTTGACAAGATCTCGTCAAGAAGGATTAATGGGTCTCAACTTCTGATGGACAGGATTGGCATCAGGCCATGTATCGATATGGTGTTCGACAATGGTAGGATCAAATCCGGGCATTTTTGAATAGGACCTGGTGAAAACATCACAAAATTATTTGAATAGCTTGGTGTAAGCCTCAATTTCTTCTGGGGTGCATTGGGCGCCCAGGATGATGTTTTCGTCTACCCCTGGTTTTTTAGAATTGTCAATTTTAATGGTAGGAGAGATATTGGCTATATTTCCTTTTGTGAAAGCATCGTTTGCAGGGATGGGATTTCTAAACCAATCAACTTCATCAGGAATGAAGTATCTCGTTTCCTTAAAAAATTGGTCATGGGAATCTTGTGGGAGGAAGTACGCACGGTGGTTCATATCATCCCACATAAAGTTAGGGTTAGTCATTACTTCCATAATGTCTTCAAAAGAATGGAAGATGGGGTGACTGGAGGAAGGGAGACCACTTGATGTGGTAGAGCTACCTGACTCATCATCATGTGAAGAAAGGCTCACATGTAGAACATCATGGGGGGTGATAGAAGAGTAAGCAGATAAAGGATCTACCAATGTTGAGCCCAGGGTGATCGCTCAAGGGAGGTCAGGTGAAACAGGAGTGGAAGTCTCCAGGGGGGCTTCCACCGAGGGTCTCATGGATGATGATAGGTAGAAAATGGTGGCCGAAGACTCCGTCATTTCAACATCGGGAGGGGGAATTTCAATGGGAGCAGGTAGATCCTATAGTTCTACTGAAGCAGAACTCACAAACAAGGGAGAGGTGAACCTGTTATGCTAGGCCTAGAATTGGTGGAACGCTTCCAAAGAGGAATGGTACTCTTCAAGGCAACGACAGATGTGAATGTAGTGGCCATGGAAATCACATAAAGCACAAGGGTAATTTGTGTGCAAGGATTTGAGTTTCGAGACTGAATCGGGTATAGCGATATAGACCTCAGGAATATCAGACTCCAGAAACGTCTCACTGACAATGGGCTTGAGGTGAGGCAACTTCGGATAGGTATGGGTGGCATGACCCACAACATAAAACAAATCCAACTATATGGTATGCTTTGGAGGTTGGGGAGGGGTAGGGTTTGTTATGGAAACCTTTTCTTTAGATTCCTTCTTGCGAGATTTGCCCCCTTTACACCGAGCTTCCTGTGGAGGTGGCTGAGGCACGGTAACAGAGGGTGGGGTCATGGGTACCAGTTGAATCGGGGTCAAATCAAGATAAGGTTTGGACTAACCAGGTGGGGTAGTGACTGGGGGATCAATGGACTAGACTGGGATCCCTGAGGTTAGGTTATGAAAGGATAAGGTATCCATGATAGGTACCGAAAATACTCCAGGAGGGGGAGCTAGGAATGGTATTTGACTAGAGGGTTAATGGCTAGGCGGGACAATTCCAAGATGGTTAAGGCCAAGAAGAACCATGCTAGGAAAGTAAACAGGCTCATGGATACCAGCTGCAGGTGAAATTCCAGGAGGAGGGGGTCCAGAAGGCTGAATCGAAGTGCTATGAGTAGGTTGCAGAGGTTTGCGATGCTGACTAGATGAAGTGGACCACTTGAGGGAAGCCCGAAATGATTGCATCATGCAAACATTTAATGAGCTCGGATCATTGATAGGAGGAGTAAGACCAGGGAATGAACCAACAAAATAAGAGTCCTTGTAGACTTTGGGTGAGACACTGGTCAAGGTGTTAATGGTTTGCTTATTGGCCACCGAGGATATGATGGAATCAGGGGAGGTCTGAGACTTCGGTTCATAATATGTCAACTGGTCAATGGTGACAATCTTTCCATTATGAGGAAAGGAAATCTTGCAATAAATCGGAGATGGTATAGTAGACATCGCATAGGTGTAGCTACGACCCAACGGAATGTTGTAATTTAAGGGGGCATCAATGAATTCTACATCAATGCAAACAATATTGCTAGCAAGAGTAATAAGAAAATTGCATAACATAACAATGGGCTTAAAGGAGTGGCCATCCCATTCTTAGAGGGTGACAGTGGAAGGGTATAAATTAGGTGATCCGATTTGCTTTAAAATCGAGGCGGACATCGCACAGGTGGATGCCGCCTCATCAATGATACAACAGGAGACGTTGTCGTTTCGGATCTTAACGGGGATTTGGAGGGTGACAGAAGTAGGAAGAGGAGGGTGTTCTGACCATTGAACATTGAAAATGATTAAACGATCATCTAAATGATGTATAGTTCCCATGGAAGTTATTATAGCTTTTCATTATGAAGGGAACGATTGGAGGAGTTCCAGAGTTGAGATGGCAGCAGGAGATTGCGCCAAATCATCTACTATACTATACAAATTGGAAACTTTTCCAGAAGCATCATTTCAGCGTAATTGTCCCTTAGGGATCTTGGTATGAACCTCTACCTTAGGTTGAGGGATCTCTAAAGTACCTTTGGTTGTTGAAAGAGGCTCTATAGGACCTGAAGAAGGGGGCTCGAGGGCAGACGTATCGAGAGGCTTTTTGTACTAATGAGACCAAGTATTAAGGTTGAGGTCAACGGTAATAAGTAGGTCAGAGTTCATCATGAAAATATGGTAATCGGAGGTACTAGATGGAGGAGTTTGAGTGGCCGCCTAACCTTCAGGTGGTTGGGTAGCCACAAATCCTTGTTGAGGGAAAGGATTGGTAAAAACAGATGGTTGGATAGGTGTAGCATTGGGAGGAATCGAAGAGGAGGCTTGTTGTACACACGATGCTTGTTGAGTCTTTCACATATGCCACATCTGTGGTAAAAGAGGACAATCGTGGGTGTAATGACCATAGACACCACAACAAGAAAAAGGCTTATTCATGCGAACAGGCCTGTCCTGCTTGGAATGAGTGCCTTGTTGCTGGTTAGTAGTGTTAGGTGCATTCCCTCAAGGATTAGGTCTTGGATTACCTGGGGCAGATTTATTTTGGGTGCCTTTCCTCTACTTTTTGGAAGTAGGAGGATTATTCGCACCCTACTGTACATATGATTACCTCTGGGGGGCTGGTGGCTATTGTTGCGGGGGTTGAGAAGGTGTTGAAGCCTCTAAAATCCTAGCTTCAACATTGGGGAAAACCACCTGTTCCAGACCTTAGTACAACTCCTTTTCCGTTTGGGATGGTGGCTTCGAATGGATAATATGGGATGAGTTTCCAAATGATATATGGGTTGATGATTGATTTTTTATATAATGGGTAATGAAAATAATAATTAATATAATCTATAACTTTAAATAAATACAAATAACTCTACTTAACCTGAGTATCATATAATAAATGTGATTTCGGATTTGTTCCGATTAGACGAATAATCATATAGATGGCTTGTTCGTCCAAAAGAAAAATGTATACACATATAATAATTACTTTGTTTAAGAAATTAAAAAAAGTAATGATGATAACATATCGCATTCATATATTTATATTTCTCACATATATTTTGAAAGATGACAATTCTAAATTTTAGGAAATGATATAACAAAGGATTGTTTCCCAAGCATACATATGTAAACAATAGAAATTTTCAAAAAGAATGATTTATTGCATAAAGAAAATTAAAAAAACATGATTATGATAAAAATACCAGATACATTTGTAACCTCCTGATGCAAATAACACTCTGATCTTGCTTTCTTACTTAGAACAGCCTTCAGGAAAAACAAAAATGCAAATTCTTGAAAACAATTTCCTCATAAAATTGCAGAATCATGATCCACCATTAATAAAAATAATGTATTTGGAAGTACAAAAATGTAACTTCTCAAGTCAAAAATTAATACAAATTGAGGACCCATTCTAAATACATGAGAGAGATTTAAATAATAATAAACGTAAAACAAACTATCTAAAATATCACTAAAAAATGTAAAATCGGAGATCCAATTTCAAAAATAGAATTATGATCTCCACTGAAACAGGTTCATTGTATATCTGGTATGCGCAGCTGGCACATTGATAGCATTTCTTTCACTTCGGGAGGATGACTCAATTGGGAATGTAAGTGACTTGTATATGTGGCATTTGAAAGTTCTGGAATCATATAACTGATGGCATTAGAGAGGCATTTTGTAGTCATCTTTTGGCTGTGTGGCTTAACCAAATAGAACCAGAATGTGTCCCATGTGATTCCTTGTATTGCGTTGATCTGTTGGTCATTATTGGCTAAGTAATTCTTCCATTGTTTCTCTATTTCTTTGAACTTTGGGAGTTTCCCTGGGATGCAATCGGAAATCAAGTTGGCCGCATACAAACTATCATTGATTAATTCCACTAAATTGTTCATTACAGCTCTTACTCTGGAGGTAGCCCATTCTCACTTAATCAAATGTCCCCCATTCTGCAAAAAAAAATTATTTGTGTGATTCTTGAATCTTGGGAAGATTGGCAGCGATGCCTTGATCTGTGTCTTGCCATGTGAGGATTCCCGAAATTTTCTCATTGGCATCTTCAAATTCTAACCTTTTATTTACTACCTTTTCTATGAGTGATGTCACTATTTCACATAGACGGTGAGCTAGTGATATTTTATGACATAAAATATCAAGTTGTTGTGACAATGTTTTACTTAATTCGAGAGCCTCCATTTTTAATTGATAAAGTTCAGGATACTCCCTAAATTTTTGTATTTGTGCTTGTAACAAAGCACTCTGTTCTTCTTTGGCCATTTTTTCCTGTTGAACCATTACCTATAATTTGTTTAGCTCTTGTGATAGTTGTTGTTCTTTATGTATGTCATGTTGGTCAAGCTTTTGTTTCTCAACATTCATTTTCTTTTTAAGTTGCTCAATATTTTGACTTTCTTCAATTAGCTGTTGTTCTAGCTGTGCTATTTTTTGGTGATCCGTTGTTTCCTTGTCTTCCAACAATGCTATCTTTTGATCTTTTTCCTTTATCAATTGACTGACTTCAGAGGCTTTGTACATTGTTGCTACCGTATAATCCCCTGCATATTGAGATAATTTAGTTAAATCCTCTGAGGGATTAACTTCAGAGTCCTTCTAGACAACATTCATTAATTCTACATGGGGAGACAAAAATAGAACCTGATCAATTTTCATTTTCTTTCTTTATTTTCTAACTACATCCCTATGCTTTGGACTATAAAATACATCTAGGGGTGGTATTTGTTCAATTATTAATATAATTGCTTCAGAAGGATTTTCTGGAATAATATCAAAATCTTATCTATTAGTATTGCTGACTATTCCTTCAACTATAACATTGGTGAACAAAGATTGTTGTGTTGCAGGTGATTGAATTGTAGACATATTCTGGTAATCATTTTTACTCTTGATTTGCCAATCAAACTCTTCCCATTCCTTCAATAAATTTTAATGATCATGTATATCCATTTCAGAGGAATCGCCATCTTTTTTACCTGTTTTTTCCTGTTCAGTTTGAATGTCAGCCTTACTCCCTGTATTCTTCTCTTCACTCTTTTCTTCCTGTTGCAGTAGAGTAGTTATCAACTAATCAAGAGGTATTTTTAGTAGTCTCTTGTTTCCGAACTGTAGGAACTCTTCCATTCCACCTGCTCTAAAGTTTAAATTTGCTAAATGTTTAACTTGTGAAAATCCTTCGGCTAAGGCAAATAGATCATCAAAATCAGCATCTTCATGTTCAAATTTACCGACTTGCACCATGGATGTAAATTTATAGGCAACTTTGTTTGGATTATACTGTCTTTTGGAGATGGTTGCCAATCTGAGGTCTTTCATTTTTTGGGCTTCCTTATCTGCATGTTTTAAATCGTTTAGAGAAAAAGATCCACATCAGAGGGTAAATGTAGGCCACATCAGCTTCTTAGAATTCTTTAGGTTTCTAGACATCCTTTTCTCTGCTATTTGATAAGCTATTTCTCGGGTTAACAATTTATCGGAAATTTACAAGGGTAGAACATGAGGATCAATGATACTTCTGAATATCTGGATATAGGTGAATTTTACGTCCCCAAACCAGCTTCCGGTTGAGGTTAGGTCAATGTTGGCCTCATCGAATAACCTTGGAGTAGGTTTGTTGAATATAAATTGATGAACTAGCAAGATAGACCCATGAAATATTCTGTATATATGGTCTTTCTAATAGGCTTTCCATAGATATTTGTGATAAATGTTGATAGGAATCGGGCTTTGAAGAGTCCACTTCCAGCTTAAGATAGCGAATTCAGAGTTGAAACATATGGTGTCAATAATATAAACACTCATGTAAAATGGTCTGGGTAGTTACAAACCTATTTTTCCTATAAAAGGGGATTTTTATTTCCATTTTATCAGATAAAATGGTTGCCTAATCCATGATGTAGGAGTTAACAACATCTTCAATTAAAGGTACCATCTCGATAGAAAATTTTTCTGAGTTGACGGTTCTACGGAATACATACCCAAAGATTCATGCTTATGTTTTTCTGGAAAATGCCTCCAATATTTAATGGGGTCTGACTCCACTTCATTTTCTTTGGCGAAGTCTTCCAAAAATTCTTTGTTGTAGATTTGTTGAGGGTCTAGTAGGTGATACATCTTCTTAACGTCTTCTTCTTTGAAAGACCTGAACATAATTTAGTCTGACATAAAGAATGCTCTGTCTGTTATATTGATGATTTCTATCACCCATCTTATCAAAGCATTATATGGGAGAACATTTGCGCGAGTTGCTACTTTGTGAAGATAGGAGATCGCCAATTCCTTAACAGTGCTTTCTGATTTTTTATTTAAATCTACCTCCGGCTCTTCTTCTGATATTATAGTTGGATATTCTCCTTCTAGTAGATTGTAAACTCCTTCCCATGAAATTTTTCCGAGACCCAAACAGGTAGTATCGGTTACTAATACCAATTTAGCTGGTTGATCTTTTGGAATGATGGGAACCTTCTCTTTTCTAGATTTCTTAGACATTTTCACGGCTCGTAGGTTTTTATTAGGTCTGCACAATAGAAAAAATTAGCAGAATGATGGAAAAATTATTTTAGGAATGTATACAAAATAGAGAGGAGCTAATGGCATTTAATCACAACAAATATGACATATTAAAGAAATATTATTCCATTGAAGATGAAATCCGTGAAGGATTTAAACCGTGATTATGCTTTAATGATTTTCTCGTATAATGTGATATTTTAATGCCATTGTGGGTTGTCTCGTCACAAATTTATAACGGTCCATATATAGCGTTAATACCATAACTTTTTCGATCTCCGATCAATGATGATCGCATATTGAAGATCGGAAGTCTCAAGGGTTAGGATTAAGTTTTTTTTATTTGATATCTGTGATTACGATTATTGTTGAGCTGGCATGGAGGATGAGGTACTTTAAAATCATAACAAATCAATGATATTTTCTTTATAAATGATCTATTTGATAAAACATTTGTATATTTACTACTTCATGTTTTATTTATGGGAAGTGCGCTTTTGTAATAATGATATCGCATCGCAGATTTTTAGAGGAGTGTCTTTGAATATGATTCATGTATTTTAGCGATGAGCGAATGCGATTTAACTTACCGCATCAAAATTTTTAAAAAGGGCGCATAAAAATGTGATATGACTTTACCGATTTTCGATTGCGATCGGGTTTATCGCATCAGAACTTTTCAAAATGGAAGGTTTGGACTCATGCTCATGTGATATGTTCTTTTGCGAATTCTTAATTGCAAATCGGGGTTGAATGATAACACAATTGATTCTATACTTTGAATATGCGAAACGCGATAAAGGCCTTTATGTTTCATTTTTTTGTTAAATAAATCTTCTTTCGTTGGGGTTTGAGTCTATTTCATACTAGATCAGATTTTCTCAAAACATTTTATTGATTCTATAACTATTCAAAGAAAAGGGGACCCATTTCTTATTAAAAATTAATATAAAAATTTGAAATGGGGAGGGTTGTTTGTACAACACAACAATTGACGATTCAATGGGAGAAACAATTATCTCTGAAAAAATAAAGTGATAACTAAATCTTTTGTAATTAAAAAGTTTTGAGGACAAAGAAAACTCTCTGAGAAAAATTAGATAAAATGTAACTCTGAATAAAATAAGAATCACTTGCAATTTCTTTTTAATCCATTAAAAATAAAATCATTTTTGGTTTCATCAAGCTTTGATTGGTTGATAAAGATAAAGTAGGGGGCTTCTCCAACTTAGCTTTGCAATTTACTCTTTTGTCATAGGTAGTGCCTTTGCTGCCAAAAAACGTTGATAGTCTCGACAAGGTTACCTTTTAACCATTAATCATCCATTATCCTATACATCTAAGAGTATAAATTTTTAAAAGATAAAACCATAAAGATATTCTGTCTTTTGTTTTTAACTCTTTTAACTTAAAATCCATTATTCTGGTTTGGGAGCCCGCTGATAACAATGCCATTCACCAGTTGTAACTAAACTAATCAAGCTAGCTTGTGATGAGACCCCTTGTCTTATTATTATAAGCCATTACCCTGTTTTGATATGTAGTATTGGTAATGCCAGTTTGGTTACTTCCCTATGATCATGGTAAGCAGGCTCGTGATGAGACCTCTTATCTTTTATATCAGACATATTTTAGAATTGCACTCTAAAAAATCATAAAATCAGTGGATGGGGTGAATGATTCTCTCCTTAAGAGTTAATGGATGACCTTTTTAGAGTTTTAGATGCCAAATTTTGGAAAAAGTCTTTACTCTTTATAAATAACCTTTCTCTAATTTATAAACTTTAGAATGATTTACAATATTTTTAGGGTTTCGGAAGATTTTACATAATGTTTAAGTAAGATCTTAGAGTTTCATATTTTATTTAACTTTCCAAAACTGTAGTCACTTCCTTAAAAATTTCTATCTACATAAGAAAGTATTCATAATATTTTCTCAAAGATCTTTTCGATAATAAAAGGCCAATGGAAGACTATTTACAACGTTATTTCCAAGGGAAACAAACTTGCATAGTGAATATATACAGGTAAGAAAGGGTTACCTCCTTAGGAAAAGATTTTTTTCAAAATAAGCCCATTCACAGGAAGAGACTGTCTCTTTCCTATTAAATCTTGCAATATGAATGTTGATGAGCCTATTTTTTCAATGATTTGAAATGGTCCAAGCCACGTCTATTGAAATTTGGTATGTTTACCTTTGTCTTCATGTGCTTTGTTCCATTTCAAAACAAGATTATCAATTTGCAATGTTTTAGATCCAGTATAACTTGCATCAAAATAAGATTTTATAAGTTGTTGATGTTTAGCATGAGTGATTTTGGCTTTTTCCCTTCATCTAATTTGAGGATTCGATCAAATCTTAATTGGATAGAAGATGAAAGTTTTTCTTCAATAAATTGTATCAGGGCTAGAGATGGGAGTGCTAGGTTTGAAGGTATTACAACTTCTTTCCCATACACTAGATTAAAAGGTGAAGTACCTATTGAAGAATTTTGAGTTATACAATCGGCCCATAGAGCAAAGATCAAAGACTTATCACAATTCTTTTGATTTTGATCAATAGTTATTTTAATGATTTTGATGAGATTCATATTAGTTGATTCAGCCAAACCATTACCTTGGGGATAATAATTGGTAGAATATTTTAATTTAAAACATCTTTTGAGAGAAAATTCCATTATACTATTTCCAGAAAAATAAGATGCATTATAAAAAATAAGGGCATTAGGTATACCAAACCTGGTAATGATGAATTGATCAATGAATTCAATGATTGCATCAGAATTGGATACCTTTAAAGGAATTGCTTCTACTCATTTTGTGAAGTAATCCATTGCTGTAAGGATGTATCTGTGTTTCTTGGAAGAATGTGAAACAATTTCTCCTACAATATCAAGTCACCATTGTTCAAATGTTTTCTCAATGTTTACTGGTTGTAAAGGAAAACCGGGTTTATGTTCTCTTCCACTGGCAGTCTGGCACGTCTTAAATTTCCTTACATAGTCATGGGCATCTTTAAACAAAGTAGGCCAATAATATCCAGCATCAATTATCTTATGAGTTGTAGTGTCTTCTCCAAAATGTCCACCTGCTGGTCCATCATGTAATTCCTGCAAAACCTTGTGTGCCTCAGTTTTTTCAAGACATCTTAGAAAAATGGAATCATAATTTCTTATGAATAACACATCATCAATGATCTCAAAGTGTTTATCTTTTAATGTCAAAGCATGTTTACTTTTATAACTCATATTAGGAGGAGAATACCCATTTTTTAAGTAAAATATCAGATCAACATATTGAGATTCAGAATTAACGATACTTATCTCATTCACTTGAAAAGTATTATCTTGATCTTGATGTTATGGAATATTGGAAGCTCCTGCTAATAACCTGCAAAAACATTTTCCTCTAATAATTTTAGCTGGTTTAATTTCAATATCATATTCTTGTAAGGTTGTTACCCAATTAGCTATTTTTTCTCCTACTTATCTTTGTACTAGTAATTGTCTCACTGCAGAAAATGGGACTATGATTTTTGTATGCGTTTTTAGGAGAAACGGCCTAAAGTGTTTGATAGATTTAAACACAGCAAAAGCTTATTTTTATACTTCTGAATAGTTAAGTTTAGCTCCTTGGATATTTGAGCTAAAGAAGGAGATAGGTGCTTCAATCTGTTGATCATTGAGTTGTGTCAAAACAAAAGCATAAGATGTTTCAGTGGCTAGAGTGTAAAAAATAAAATGATTAGAAAAATTAGGAGTATTCAATGCTGGAGCATTAATAATTGCATGTTTGATTGAATCAAAGGCTTCCTTTTCTTTATGTCCCCATTTGCAAACTGAATTCTTTTTAATCATAGTTTGTAAAGGTAAAAATATATGAGAAAAATCGGGAACAAATATTTTTACAAAATTTTTCTGCCATAAAAATGACTACATGTATTTCTTATTATGTGGCAAAGGGATATTAGAAATATCCTTTATTTTGTCAGGGTCAATATATATTCCATCTTTAGACACAATAAATCCTAAGATTTTCCTTTCATTAAGAGCAAAGAATTATTTTTTTGGATTTAAAGAAATACCATACCTTCTACATCGTTCAAAAATATGTTTTAAATCATGTAGATGGTTAGTTCTTTTCTTTGAAAAGACAGTTATGTCATCCAGATAGACAAAAAATAACCTATGAATCAAACCTTTGAAATCTATATCCATGGCTCTTTGGAAGGTAGCTCCAACATTTATCAAACCAAAAGGCATTTTTTGGTAGGCATATGTTCCCCATTTGGTTCTGAATGTAGTTTTCAGTCTATCATCGGGATGCACCAGTATTTGATTATATCCTGAAAAACCATCAAGAAGATACATTAATTCATAGCCAGCTACTGCTTGAAGTATCTGTTCCATTGTAGGTAGTGGGAAATTATCCTTTTGACATGCCTTATTGAGATTTCTAAAATCTATACAAATCCCAATGTCTCCATTCTTCTTCCTAACAGGTATTGGATTTGAAACCCAATTCGAATGTCTAACATAGAAAATAATTTTAGCTTTCAAGAGTTTATTAAACTCTGTTTTAATTTGACTTTCCAAGTTGGGATGAATTTTCCTTAACTTTTGTTGCACCAGTTTTACATCGGAGATCATTGGAATTGCATGCTGAATGATAGAAGTATCGTAAGTTCTTAAATCTTTGTAATTCCAAGCAAAAACACTTTTGTATTTGTTTATAAGTTTGATGAAAGAAAACCTTTCCTCTTGTGTTAGCCCCAGTCCTATATTGAAATTTTGTGGTTTGGATTCAGTACCAAGGTTTACTAATTCAAACTTAGAAGTAGAACTTTGAATTTTGGCATTAGTGACCTTTTTGAATCTATCTTTTATATCACAGAGATCTTCAAGCTCAACTAAAAATTTCGGGATGGAATTTTCATTGTTTTTTATTTTATTTCAAGATCATGATCATTTTCATCAACTATTTGATCATCATAAATTTTATCTGAAGTTAAGAAGTTTAGGATGTCTTCATCAAGATTAAACACTCGCCAATTGGTGACATTGTTAGGGACAGACGGTCGAAAAATCAATTCAACTAGAAACCTATCTGGACTATAATCCTTAGATGGAAGGAATTTAGAAGCAACATTAGCTAATAAATTAGTTGCTGCATTCTGAGATCTAGGAATAGGGGAAATATTTAATGCTAGAAAGTGAGTTGTAAAATCTTGAACAAAGGCTTGGCAATGTTTAAGATGACTTGAAAGACAATGAATAGTATTTCTAACTTACCTGATGACAGTTTCAGAATCACCATATACCTTCAGATATTTTTCATTCAAGCCTATTTCTTTGTAAAGTCCTTGAATCAAAGCTTCATATTCTGCGGTGTTATTTGTACAATCAAATTCTAGTCTGTATGAAAACATAGTTTTTTCCCCTTCTAGACTAACCAAAATACATTCTACTCTTGCATCATCATTGGACTTTGATTCATCAAAGTAAAAATACCAAAATAAATATTTATCTATGGATTTATTTACAGATTGATCAGCAATATTAACACATCCTGAAGTATCAGAATGTGAGAAGTTTTCAACTTGTGAAGTGAAGCTATTTATACGGAAGGTGATTGTTGGGCGTTAAAATTTCCAAAGAATGACTCGGCTAAATAATTTCCAAGAATGTTATTATTGAAAGACACGGGTTGCTTTTCTTGTTCAAACTCTATTACTGTATGAGTCATGTGTTTTTCTCGATCAATCTTAATTTGATTTGGTTTTCATTTATAGGGAAGCCACATGTGAGACCAATCGGTAGAAATATAACCATGAACTTTTTCAGACCAATCCCTACTTAAAATTAAACCATAAAACTCAGCGATGTCAGCAATCAATATATCAATTATCTGAACTATTCTAGGATTAGCTGATAGCCTAATAGTGATTGCATTAATCTCTCCTAAAACTTGCACTTTAGTTCGATCTAATTGGACAATATGACCTGCAGATTTTTGGGGTTCAATGTTTAATTTAGGGCACACTGAGGTTGGCATTAAATTTGATGATGCCCCTGAATCCATCAAGAAGTTATGTAAATTCCTATTATAGATCTCATAAGTTAAGAGAAAAGGAGGTGTATGTGAATTAGATTTGACTCCAATCAAAACAAAATCAGTAGCATCTACTTTCTCGGATGGTGGCCTACCTGATCCTTTGGCTACTTTCGATATTACATTGGTTGGAAGAGGAGAAGCAGGTACTGCATTTAATTCCTTTAACAACTACTTCTGTTGATGCTTGAGCTTGCTGAGTTCATGTAAAGAAATATTTTCTCCAGTCTTCTTCATATCTTCTATAATGTTATAATCCATAGAATCAGACACTACTAGTGTTTTAGATGTTGATGGAGGATTAGGAGATGATGGTTGATTTTGAGTAGGCAAAGTAGAATTTTTCTTTATGGGAGCTTTATCTTTCATAGCAGGAGTTGATTTTTTCTTCTTGGGGGATGCTTGAATAGGTTCTCCTACATTCTTACTTCTTATGTTCACTAGGAGAGCTTCATGTTCATTTTCATTATCTGTGTTATACAAAATAAAATCCCACATCCCATGGTATTCAACTATTTCGTCTTCTTATTTTTCTTCTGATGATATAAGTGTATCTTCCTCTTGATCTTCTTCTGAATCTATATTAGATATTGTATTAGGAGGTTTAGGTTTAGTTGGATGATTTATTTTGAAGTTCCTAAAGGGCCTTTTCATGGAAGTTTCAGCTACCTATTTTTTAATCTCAACCATCTCATTGGACATAGTTTTCGGGTCTTTTTGTAATCCTTCCATATCATATGTATCTTTAGGTGCTTTTTTCTTTGAATCATCTTTGAAACTAACCTTTTTAGATTTTCTCTCTTCATTAGCATTCTTTTTGTCTAAATCAATGATACATTTTTCTACTGCGATTGCTTCCTTCATGTTTTCAGCTAGTGTAGGTTTAACAGCTCTATCTACAAAGATAGCTATATTTGAAGGAAAATCGGATATATACCATTCATTTAAGACTTCTTTAATAGGCTTTGATGTTGCAGGAATCTTATTCAACAACTTGTTAAATCGGGAGTTGAAATCTTTGATGTGTTCCTTAGATTCTGATTTCAAATTAGAGAGATCATTAATCAAAGTTGCTACTGATCTATCATCTTTGAATTTGGTTAGGAATTGTTCCTGAAAAACATCCCATCTATCAATAGATCCTGTTGGTAATGAAAAATACCAAGATCCTGTTGCTCCTTGTAAAGTATATGGAAACAGTCTAACCACAACATATTCTTGTGTTACTCCATTTAAGTTTACAGATAACTTGAAGTTGTTAATGTGTTCTTCAACTAGTATGGCAAGGTCGGGACTAAAATTTGGTAACCATTTCTCAGGATTAGTTGGTAATTGACTCAAAGGTGCAGAAATTTCAACAGCTCCTGGATTGGTCCATGGTATCTGTTGAGCCTGTGGCATCGTTGTACTAACGGTAGAGGAAGTTGAAGGAACGGTTGAAAGCGTTTGAGTAGATGCTGTTGAAACAGCTGTATTCTTCTGGATTGTGATTTGAAGTTGGGAAGTAGATTGCAATGATGTGAAATATGTGGATGATAATGATGAAAGAGTCTCACTATATAACTCTAAAGGTGTTTTCCTAGCTCTTTTTCGACTTAGAAGAGGAAGTTCAGTCGGTAAAATACCAAGCTTTTCGCTCTGCAGTCTAGTAAGAGGCTAGGACGGAATGTATTGAGAAGTCACACTCCCTCGGGATACCTCAGATTATTCTTGCGATAATGAAAAACCTTCGAGTTTATGAATTAGAGATTGTACCTCAGGAGATTCAAAATATGACTCTTCTGATATGTCTAGGGTTTTGGCAATGGGTGTAGTAATTTTCTTTTCAACTTCTTCCCTAGAAATTTGAGATGAAGGAGGAGTTGAAGAAGGTGATGAGGGTGAATTAATATTGGAATGGCTTGCGGATTTGGATTTAATTGCGAGTCATATCTTAGGACCTCCTTCTAGTGCAAAAAATTTTGAAGCCCTTAATATCCTAGCTTCAACATTGGGGAAAACCACCCAATCCGGACCTTAGTACAACTCCTTTTCCTTTTTGGATGGTGGCTTTGACTAGATAATGTGGGACCAATTTCCCAATGATATATGAGTTGATGATTGATTTTTTATATAATGTGTAATGAAAATAATAATTAATATAATCTATAACTTTAAATAAATACAAATAACTCTACTTAACCTGGGTATCATATAATAAATGTGATTCCGGATTTGTTCCGATTAGAGGAATAATCATATAGATGGGTTATTCGTCCAAAATAAAAATGTATACACATATAATAATTAATTTTTTAAGAAATTAAACAAAGTAATGATGATAACATATAGTATTCATGTATTTATATTGCTCACATATATTTTGAAAGATGACAATTATAAATTTTGATAAATGATATAACAAAGGATTGTTTCCGAGGCATACATATGTAAACAATAGCAATTTTCAAAAAGAATGTTATATTGCATAAAGAAAATTAAACAACATGATTGTAATAGAAGTACCAGATACATTTGTAACCTCTTGATGCAAATAAAACTCTGATCCCGCTTTCTTACTTAGAACAGCCTTCAGGAAAAACAAAAATGCAAATTCTTGAAAACAATTTCCTCATAAAATTGCAGAATCATGATCCACAATTAATAAAAATAATGTATTTGGAAGTATAGAAATGTAACTTCTCAAGTCAAAAATTAATAAAAATTGAGGACCCATTCTAAATACATGAAAGGGGTTTAAATAATAATAAACTTAAAACAGACTATCTAAAATATCGCTAAAAAATGTAAAATCGGAGATCTGATTTGAAAAATAGAATTGTGATCTCCATTGAAATAGGTTCATTGTATATCTAGTATGCACAGCTAGAAAAATGATAGAATTTCTTTCACTTCGAGAGGATGACTCAATCGCAAATGTAGCTGACTGGTTTATGTGGCATCCGAAAGTTATGGAATCATATAAATGATGACATTAGAGAGGAATTCTGTAGTCATTTTCTAGCTGTGTGGCTTAACCAAACAGAACTAGAATGTGTCCCATGTGATTCCTTATATTGCGCTGATCTGTTGGTCCTTATTAGCTAAGTCCTGCTTCCATTGTTTCTCTATTTCTTTGAACTTTGGGAGTTTCCCTGGGATGCAATCAGAAATCAGGTTGGATGCATACAGACTGTCATTGATTAATTCCACTAAATTGTTCATTACAGCTCTTGCTCTTGAGGTAGCCCATTCTCCCTTAATCAACTGTGTCTCCCATTCTGCAAACAAAATTTCTTTGTGTGACTCTTGAATCTTGGGAATATTGGCAATGATGCCTTGATCTGTGTCTTGCCATGTGAGGAATCCCAATATTTTCTCATCGGCATCTTCAAATTCTAACCTTGTATTTACTTCCTTTTCTATGAGTGATGTCGCTATTTCACATAGAGGGCTAGCCAGTGATATTTTATGACATAAAATATCAAGTTGTTGTGAAAATGTTTTACTTAATTTGAGAGCCTCCATTTTGAATTGATCAAGTTCAAGATACTCCTTAAATTTTTGTATTTGTGCTTGTAACAAAGCACTCTGTTCTTCTTTGGCCATATTTTCCTATTGAGGCATTACTTGTAATTTGTTTAGCTCTTGTGATAGTTGTTGTTTTTTATGTATAGCTTGTTGGTCAGGATTTTGTTTCTCAACATTGAAATTCTTTTTAAGTTGCTCAATCTTTTGAATTTCTTCAATTAGCTGTTGTTCTAGGTGTGCTATTTTTTTGTGATCCGTTGTTTCCTTTTCTTCTAGCAGCGTTATATTTTGATATTTTTCCTTTATCAATTGACTGACTTTAGAGGTTTTTTCCATTGTTGTTGTCATATAAGCCCCCGCATATTGAGATAATTTAGTTAAATCCTCTGAGGGATTAACTTCAGAGTCCTTCTAGAAAACATTCATTAATTTGACTTGGGGAGACGAAAATAGACCCTGGTCAATTTTCCTTTTCTTTCTTTGTTTTCTAACTATAGCCCTATGCTTTGGACTGTAAAGGAAATCTAGGGGTGGTATATCTTCAATTTTTAATATAATTTCTTCAGAAGGATTTTCTGGAATAATCTTAAAATCTTGTCTATTGGTATTGGTTATTGTTCCTTCAACTGTAACATTGGTGACCAAAGGCTGTTTTGTTGCTGGCGATTACATTGTAGACACATTCTAAGAATCATTTTGGCTCTTGATTTGCTGATCAAACTATTCCCATTCCTTCAATAAATTTTAATGATCATGTATATCCATTTCAGAGGAATCGCCATCATTTTTACCTATTTTTTCCTATTGAGTTTGAATGCCAGCCTTACTCTCTATATTCTACTCTTCACTATTTTCTTCCTGTTGCAGTAGAGTAGTTCTCAACTGATCAAGAGGTATTGTTAGTAGTCTCTTGTTTCTAAACTGTAGGAACTCTTCTATGCCACTTGTTCCAATTTTAAATTTGCTAAATGTTTAACCTGTGAAAATCCTTCGGCCGAGGAAAATAGATCATCAAAATCAACATCTTCATGTTCAAATTTACCGACTTGCACCATAGATGTAAAGTTGTAGGAAACTTTCTTTGGATCATACTGTATTTTGGGGATGGTTGCCAATGTGAGGTCTTTTATTTTTTGGGCTTCTTTCTCTGCATGTTTAAAATCATGTAGAAAAAAAGATCCACATCGGAGGGGAAATGTAGGCCACATCAAATTCTTAGAATTCTTTAGGTTTCTAGACATCCCTTTCTCTGTTATTTGATAAGCTATTTCTCAGGCTAACAATTTATCAGGAATGTACAAGGGTATAACATGAGGATCATTGATACTTCTGAATATCTGGATATAGGTGAATTTTTCATCTCAAAACCAGCTTTCGATTGAGGTTAGGTCAATACTGGCCTCATTGGATAACCTTGGAGCGGGTTTGTTGAATACAAATTGATGAACTGACAAGCTAAACCCGTGACATATTCTGTATATATGGTCTTTGTAATAGGCTTTCCACAGATATTTGTGATAAATGTGGATAGGAATCGGGCCTTGAAGAGTCCACTTCCAGCCTAAGATAGGGAATTTAGAGTTGAAACATATGTTGTCAATAATATAAGCACTCATGTAAAATGGGGGTATTATCTGGGTAGTTAAAAACCTATTTTTCCTATAATCGAGGATTTTTCTTTCCATTTTATCAGATAAAATGGTTGCCCAATCCATGATGTAGGAGTTAACAGCAGCTTGAATTAAAGGTACCATCTTGATAGAAAAATTTTCTGAGTTGATGGTTCCAAATAACATACACATCATATTTGTAGCATAGCAATAAGGAGATGCCAAGGATTCTATGGAATACATACTCGAAGATTCATGCTTATGTTTTTCTGGAAAATGCCTCCAATATTTAATGGGGTCTGACTCCACTTGATTTTCTTTGGCAAAGTCTTCCAAAAATTATTTTTTGTAGATTTGATGAGGGTCTGGTAGGTGATACATCTTCTTGATGTATTCTTCTTTGAAAGACCTGAAAATCCTTCCATCTGATGTAAAGAGAGCTCTGTCTGTTATATTGATGCTTTCTATCACCCATCTTACCAAGTCATTATATGGGAGAACATTTGCGCGAGCTGCTACTTTGTGAAGATAGGAGCTCACCAATTCCTTAAGAGTGCTTTCTGATTTTTTATCTGAATCTGCCTCTGGCTCTTCTTCTGATATTATAGTTGGATCTTCTACTTACAGTAGATTGTAAAATCCTTCCCATGAATTTTTTCTGAGACCCAGATAGGTAGTATCGGTTACTAATACCAATTTAGCTAGTTGATATTTTGGAACGACGAGAACCTTCGCATTTCTAGATTTCTTAGACATTTTCATGGCTCGTAGGTTTTTCTCAGGTTTGCACAATAGAAAAAATTATCAGAATGATGGAAAATTTCTTTTAGGAATGAATACAAAACATAGAGGAGCTAATGGAATTTAGTCACAACAAAGATGGAAGATTAAAGAAATATTATTCCATCGAAGATGAAATCTGCGAAGGATTTCAACCATGATTATCTTTTAATGATTTTCTTGTATAATCTGAGATTTTAATGCCATTGTGGGTTGTCTCCTCTCACATTTATAACGATCCATTTATAGCATTAATACCATAACTTTTCCGATCTCCAATCAATGATGATCGCATATCAGAGATCTGAAGTCTCAAGGGTTAGGCTTAATTTTTTTATTTTATATCTGTGATTGCGATCATTGCTGAGCTGGCATGGAGGACGCAGTACTTTTAAATCATAACAAATAAATGAGATTTTCTTTATAAATTATCTATTTGATAAAACATTTATATATTTAATACTTCATGTTTTATTTACGGGAAGTGCACTTTTGTAATAATGATATCGCATCGCAGATTTTTGGAGGAGTGTCTTTGAATATGAGTCATGTATTTTAGCAATGAGCGATCACAATTTAACTTATCACATCAGAACTTTTAAAAATAGCGCATAAAAATTTGATATGACTTTACCGATTTGCGATTGCAATCGGTTTTATCACGTCAAAACGTTTCAAAATGGAAGGTTTGGACTCATGCTCATGTGATATGTGCTTTTTTGATTGCTTAATCTCAAATTGGGGTTTAATGATAACATAATTGATTCTATACTTTGAATATGCAAAATTCCATAAAGGCCTTTATGTTTTATTTTTATTTTAAACAAATCTTCTTTCGTTGGGGTTCGATTCTATTTCATGCTAGATTAGATTTTCTCAAAAAAAATTATTGATTTTATAACTATTCAAAGAAAAGGGGACCCATTTCTTATTAAAAATTAATATAAAAATTTGAAATGGAGAGGGTTGTTTGTACAGCACAACAGAAGGCAAGGGAGGCGGGGGTGCTAATGCTGGAGGAGATGGAGCACCAGTCTGGGGATACGAATAATAATGAGGTTGGGTAACATTGTGGTAAACAGGTTGGGAAAAAGGATGAGGCATGTCATATCCTAGATACATGCTACCGGGAGGGGGAAAAGTGCTGGAGGTGTTGGCCCCTCCCTGAGGGAAACTATAACCCATGGGAGGATGAGCATATGGATGAGCAATGGCTACAATGATACAGTCGGTGACATGAGATTACCCTGGTGCATTAGCACCGTCGGGTTTAGGAAGGTCAGGTAAGACAGTATAAACATAACCCAACTGAGTGTAGATCAGATCATATGTTAACACAATCTGGAGAGTAGCTTCGTTGGTTTGAGGGAAATGCGATGTGATATATTTTCCTATAGCGGGAAAAAGGGATCTAAAGAACTAGTCCATGTAGACACGTTCTTCAAGGGTAGGGGCTCGACATAGGTGGGTCACATAAAATTGACAGAAAGAAGTCAAAAGTTCAATACCAGTGTCATAACGAAGGGGAAGCTGGAAATATGACAGAAAAGGCCAGGCAAGAGTCGCAAAGGTGGTATGAGAGGAGGAGGATTGATCAACATACCTCTTAGAAGCTTCACCAGTGAGCGTACGTTGGAACAAGAGGAGATGGACAGAGTCATTAGTAATGGAATTAAACGAACACCACATGTGGAAAGATCGAACATGATTAGTAGGAGCTTCTCCAACAAGACCTTCAAACTTTGGGATGTTGGAAGGGAGCTTGGTTGGCATGGCAAGCCAACCAGCATCATGGCATATAGGTTCATTGATCAACTGGTTAAAATCAGGAAGACTGAGGCCTGCCATATAGGGGAACAAGAGATTAGCCAGGATAGTTCCTATTGTGGTCCCACTAGTAGTATTCCCTGAATTAGTGTCAGGGCTACCACCATCATTAGGTCCTGAGCCAGAAATGGTGAATGTGACAGGGGGGAGAACTTGGGACGGAACCAAAAGGGGAACCCAATGAACTAGAAGAGGAGTCACAATGCAGACTCGATGGAGGACTAACTCGAATCCTACGCAGAGGAGTAAGTTTTCGTACATAAAAATGAGGATGAAGGCCAAGAAGTCTCCAATATAAGTAATGATGAAAGAAAAAAACACAGCACAAAGGGAAGAGAGACCAACAAGGGAAATGAGGTGAAAGATAAGTTGATTACAATGTCGAAACAAGGGCAAAAAGGTGCAGGATCAATTGATTACAATGTTATAGTCTTTGCCTGGCGGTGTTAACCAGGCTCTTCTTCACTTAGGGTGTGTATGTTAAGTGTGTAAATTTTAATTTTTAAACCCAGATGTTTGTAGAGAAAAATAAAAAGTGTGTTTTATAACTGAAAATAAATCTGTAGATAACATTATATGGAACTGAAGTAACAGAAAATAAACAGCTAATAATGCATTAATCTAAACCCAAGGAAGTGGGTTTTTCAAAAAATAGTTTGTAGGTGGGTAAAAATCTAGTCAAAACACACCAAAATAGACAATGGATCTAAATTTAGGAGGGACAATGATCTAAAGGTCAGATCTACTGGAAACAGGTGAAAAAAACAACAAAAAATCAGAGGGAAAATTGCTGCAAATGTGGTGGCCAAAGGTTACAACTTGGAGGGAAATGGAGGGAACCCTAGAGGAAGACCCAAGAAAAACTAAAAGGAAGTATTTTGTATGGATTAATAACCAATCAGAAATGGATCTGAAGGTAAGGTATCACATCTAAGAAATGGTTGAACACACTAAAAGTTCAGACGACCTGCTGCAGCTAAAACTCCTCCTAGAAAGGTGGAGGGTACTGAAGCCCTAGGGGGCTAGGTTCCTACTTTTATGAGTAAAATAGAGAAATTATAGGTCCAAAATGGGTAGAGACGGATGTCAGAAAACCCTGAATAGAGACCCAGGCAAACCGAGAAAAATATCAGAAAAATTCCTGCAAAAAGTTTAGGTCGCAGTTTCTGACCTAATTTTTGTCCAGGTCACAGGTTTGGGGCTGTTTTCTATTCCCTTAAGGTCTAGGTCATAGGTTTAGGCCCAAAAAGTGTGACCCACACTTCCAACACTCTCGGGAGCAGGTTTTAAAAAAAATTGTCATCTCAACTGCGGCTGATGCCTGTCACCTACGCAATAGGTACAAAAAAACATGGAAGTTAGAATTTTTATTTTTTTAGGGTTTTATAGGTTAAAAACAACATCAATAAAATAAAAATAAGAATCTGAGGAAAAATCCTAGGGTTTGAAGTAGTTGGTCATGTAGGGATCTGAAAAAATGACACAGGTCATAATCGTGAACCCTTATGGAGTCGCCAGTTGGTAGGATGAATTCTAATTGCAAGAGTACGAAAAAAGCTCACTTTAGCTGTGCATAAAAAACAAAACTAACATCAAATATGGCTACAAATTTATTTATATATGCAATTAGTTGACCAAGATAAATGCTCCAAAATCTAGATCTATTCAGTAAAAGACTTTAAGTAGTAAATAAAAGCAACAGTTTCTCCATGCATCCAATAGACAAGACACAGATATTTTTAAATATTTATTGTATTTTTTGACACATGGGAAGGGAAAATAGAAATATGTTACCAGTCCCCCTCAATGGGATGGGTTCTTGTAAGTCCTCAACACTTTAGATCTAAGATCTCTCTCCCTTGATGGTGTAGAAAACGCAGACAAAAAATGGAACTCAAAGGGAGCTCACAAGAAAAATGGTAGCAAAATATGAAAATGATGGAGGAACTAAGTCAGACCAAAAATATAGATCCAGAGTGATCTTTAGGCAACAAAAGGTAGTGAGTGAATGGAAAAACCCTTCTATTTATAACAAAATATTGAGTTAGTCTAGATATTGGTGCATAATTAAAATACTATTAAGCAAATCTAGATCCAACTCTTATGGAATATTTTATTATATTTGTTGGAGGGAAAAAGAATTTGAATTTGGTCAAATCCCCTTATTTGTAAATAATAAATAATAAATGATTTATTTATTATTTTCAGGATGTGGTTGAGTAATAATTAAATAAATAGTGATTTATTCAATTATTTATAAATCATTAAGTAAAATTTAATAAGGAATATTATTTAAATAAGGTTTAAATAATTATTCCTAGAAAATAATAAGATAAATAATGGTTTATCTAATTAATTTTCCTATTTTGGGTTAAATATGACCAGGAATATTGATTAAATTGTTGTTTAACTAATTATTCCTTGAGGAAAACCAAACAAATGTGGATTTACTCAATATTTCCTCGTGGGGTTTCTTGTTTAGACCATAAATAACTTAATAAATATGGATTAATAAGTTATTTTTCATAGTGAAAGAAATTTTACTTCGGGTAAAATTGGTCTTACATGGTGTACTTCGGTCCATCTAATAGTAACAGGTTAGATGACCAAAAAATGGTGTAACACAAGCAATCAAAAAAGTTGTTTTTCTTTATTTGCGCATGATACTCAAAATCCTAGAACACCTATGTGTGCTCACACACTCAAAAGTAACTAGGCCTTGAGAAGATTTCTTGTGAGTGCTGGTACAACATACCATCGCCAGATAACTTAAGAGAATCCACCAAGGTAAGGGTAGAGGTTTTGGCGCTTGCCTGTACCGTCACCTATAGGGAAAAGGCTGCCCTAGATTTTGGCCACTAAGAATCAGTGTCCCATGTGAGCGTTCGAGTCTTAGGCTTCTTGGTAGTTAGCTAACAATTTCGAGTATCAGCTGGGTCAAGGAGCCCCAACTAATACAACACGCACTGAACCTAAGCCTAACCCCCTCTGAAATAGGTCTCTGTCGCGCTCGAGTTTTCTTTGCTGTGGGCTGGTAGGTGGATTTGAAGCTCCCTAAATACACAAATTCTATGTTTCAATATGAATTATGATCAAGGTGGCTTATTGGATGCCTACCCCCTTGATCCTAACTTAATCTATAAATTATTTTGTGGCCATTGTGGGGAGAATTTAGTGAGTTTGGTTAAGTTAGTTTTAGGTGTCTTTGATTTTCTTAGTGGGTGAGTGTGTGTGTGCACAAAGTGGACAAGCACATAATTTGAATGTGTGGATATCGACGATCCTTTACAAAATCCTCTATTTAAACTATGTTGTATTGTTCCTGGCTCAAATGGAAAACATGTGCGGATAATGGGCCGCTTTCTATTTTTCCTAGTTAATCTATGTGACTAACTATAGGGAGATGGTGAATTATAAATAGCGAGTGTTCATATGCTTACCTAGCATCACCGGACGATGCTAAGGTAGCAGAGATTACTTTCTCTTCCATAAACAATTCAATCCTAGTCCCGAAATTCCTAGTGCAAAAATTGAACTAAACTAAAAAATTTTACACTAGGAAAAAGAAAACTAGCTATGCATGCGTGGTATTGGGCCACTTACTATTACAAGTCAAAATACCTCCTCATCAGCTAAGAGGAGAAGAAAAATATGGAAGGAATACAAAGACCTAAATTAAACCTATTTCTGCCAAGGTAACGCCTTTCTATAACAAAGCGAGAGTGTTATAATGCATAAGACCAGTAAATGTGCCGCGTTAGTGGCTAGGGAAATGCTCTGTTTACACTAGAGGGCAGCGTTACCCGTGTTTTAAGTTTGAAATGGAAAAAATGCGTGGAGAATGATTTGAATTTCCAGCTTTCCCTCACAAGAGAGTCAGTTCACAAAGGAAACTGCAAATCACCAATTCATTATTGGTCACTGCCATAAAAGACTAAACTCCCAAGGAGGAAAAAACATAGAGATTAAAGAAACATCTTAGTTTTTTCTATTCCAAACTAGTGGAAAGAGAAAGACAACAATGGCTTTCTCCCTCTCCTATAAAAAGGAGCTGAAGGCTCTTAGTTGGAGGTCGAAGGATTGTTAAGGTTCCAAATACTTGTGAAGTAGAGGATAGTGTTATAGTGTGAAGGCCAAGAGTCAAAGAGGTTCCTAGAGAGCTTGTTGACTAAGACTTCACTACTTAAGAGATAGAGAGATTGGGAGGCTGAGGAGGGCTTGGTACGACTGACGGTTGTAATCCTCCTTCTTTCAAAATCAATAGAACTGTATTTGTTTTGTCCATTCGATGCTTAATATTGTCATTATTGTTTGAATACTTACACAGCATGATATGAATGGCTCATAAGGGTATAATTTAGATTTTCATTAAATATTAGCTTAATTGATAGGATATATGTTGTGTTAGAAATTACACGGGTGCTTTGTTTGATTGCAGGACTAAGATTTGGAGCTGTTGAAGAAAGACTCTTGCTTCGCTGCCTAGTGTTCTCCAAGGGACTCCGAGGTCATCAAAGAGGTAATTTTCTATCGCATTCTGTCAAGTTGTTTTAAGTTAATATGAACATGTATATGTCATCTTTGTGAATTTTACAGCTAATCTTACTGTCTGCCTCAGGCACCGAAAAGCCCTGAGAGGGATATACGATAACCAACAACCCAAGAATTTTACCCTACAACACTTACTTGGGCTAGTTATCTAGGTGTGTGAGTACCAAAATTTGCAAAACATAATTTTTTTTTCAGAATGCAGGTGATTTTTCCCCCCTACTTAAACTATGTGTGAACTTTGTAAAAATCAATTTGAAGTAAAACTGACACTAAGTCTACAAAAAGCAGCTAAGCGTGAGCTTTAACAAGATGCGGGTTACCACAAATAGCGCTGGAAGGTGTGTTAGGGGCTGCCAAGCACCTTATAAGCAGGAAAAACCAGAAACTTGGGAGAAATTTCTCATTCTGTATTTTGCAAGAAAAAGGCTGAGAAAAGCATGCTCTCTGCACCCGAGTCAGCTCTGAATGCATGCCCTACACCTCTGTGAGGAGAAAGTGCGCACAAATTCTTGGAAGAATTTTTTTTGGAGTTGTTCTGCTTCAGTCTGTCACTTGGGATGAACTAAGGACTACAAGAGAAATCAAGGGAAATTCAGCTCCACTCCATAGCACAGACAGAGGTCTCTACAAAAAAAGCACAACCACATAAAATTTTTAATAAAACGTTAATGGACTCGCCAATCTTGTTGTACTGGTTTTGTGAAATTATGTACGAAATAACACCAACTTAAAGGGTGTGGTCTACCCACTTAAGTTATTGGTAACATGCAGAAAAATAAGTGGAGTCAAGCAAGTTAATGGAACAAGCTAGAATCAATAAGCATACTAGATAGATAAATAGCATGCATATATAAACTAAAAAAATAAAATAAAAACTAAACAAATAAACACGAGCTCTGAAAAGAGTCAAACGACAACAATAATATGAACGATGGCTCTAGACCCCTTCTTATTGAGCAATGGTAGAATAATAGTGAAACTTTACCCTCTTGCCAAAGGGCCCCTAGACAATGGTTCTAGGTCCTGATGCAAGGAAGTTTTTATCCCAAGCTTGCCTTGGTGTAGTCTCCCTCTCTCTCTACTATGTTGGAATGAACTTGTTGGGTGGTGAACAATTGAGTCCCCTCTATGTTCAGCTTCAGCTCACACACTGCTGGTATTGCTTCAGAAATTCTGGCCAACATAACAATGTGTTCACCCATTCTTCATCTCATGGTGGTCTTATATAGGATATTTCAAATCCTCCCTTCCCTTTCTTGGTACATGGAGGATGGTGACCCAAGAGAAGGGTATGGTTCCTTTGTGTGCGCCAAATATTCCATTATGTGCTCACATAGCATCTAAGGAGGTGTTGGTGGCTATCCTTAGGCAGCTACAAGTAAGGCATCACTTGTCATTTTCTTTGTGTAGTCTTGGATAGTGACATTTCACCACTCCCAGGATTGCATGCATATCGGGAAAAAAGGCACACGAAAGGCACTCTTCATGAAGAATTATGTGTGCAGATAGCATTTAGGACTAGTTCAAATTTTATTTCCCTCATACCTTAGAGATTTTTAAATACTTTCCAGATTCTGTAATGTCTTCCAGCCGTGTAAATCCTTTTTCTTGACATTATTTAATGTCATCTTCTATTGTACGTTTTTCCAGTGTTAACACTGGGAAATCCATCCCTTCGCAAGGCTTCCTTGCATCGGAAGATATAAAAACCAAGTCATATACCTCAACCATCAGACCGGTCATAGCATACTCATGGAAATCAATGGACACTATTGGGTACCACACCACCTGTACAATGTTTACACAATACCACATGTACACGACACCATATGAACGACTTGCACATGACACCTCATTTACACCACCCCACATGCACGACATGTACACGACACCACATGCACACAACACCACATGTACAACATGTGCACAACACGATATGCACACAACGCCACATGTAAAATAATGCACACAACACCATATGTACAACACACACACAACATCATATGTACATATAAATGCATATTCAACATGTACATATCACCATATGTACAGAACACTGCATATCAAACATGTGCACAACACCACATATCGAACATGCGCATAATATGATATGTACACAACACCACATCTCCAACATGTACATAGCACCATTTATACCTAGCACTACATATGAAATATAAACACAACACTATATATATAAAAATCATATAACATTATATGCACAACAATTGTATTGCACATTCATAGACCACACATTGAATCCATAAGAAACCTTGCTTCTAGTGTGTTTCTGCCACCCATGCTTCTCATAACATGATGAAGATCATATCGGGTTCATTTCGTTGATGTACCCCTCAACATTATCTACCCATAACATAATCATAGGCATAGTGCAAGAATTTAATATCAACTCATGTACACATGATGCTAACCTCATAGGTTTGTCAGAGTTACTCTTCCCACTTGATTCCTCATAAGACCAAGAACCTCTTCATGCCACTCTTCTACATAAGAAAATCATTCCTCCACAAGAATGATCTTGACAACCATGTCAGATAATGACATAGAAAATACATAAATGTATACACATATAATCATCATCATAACCTTGATCACAACAAAATTACAAAATAACATAAGGTAAAAGTTAAGATAAATTAGCTTATCTGTGCACAACATGCACAACATTGCGAACTAAGTTAAGAGAAATTAATTTATCAGTGCACAACATGCACAACATTGAGAACAATATTTCCCAACATAGCCAAGGAATCTTATGACTGAAATCTACTTACCTTACCTTTATGTTTCCTTTCTCATTTGGGGAATTTTTAAGTATAAAAGGGGCTTCCTAAGGAAATTATAAAACAATATTGGGAATAATAAAATAATATTAGATTACGTCATCAAATTTTAGAGGGAAAAAGGAGAAAACTATTTTTTTAATTAGTCTTTTTAACTTATCTCCCTACATGTTTACTCAAACTTCGAGCGAGAACACTAATTGGATGAAAAATTTGATTCCCCATTCGAGTAACCATGTTTCATAATTTTGGTGGACCATTCTACACTAAAAATGAGAAATACATGAAAAGCATTATTGCAATCATGTTTTTTCATGTATTTCTCATTTTTCGTGTAGTAGAGTCCATCAAAAGTATGCAACATGGGTAGTACTTGAATGACGAATTAAATTTTGCATCCAAAATGTACTCCTGCTCAAAATTTGAGTAAAACATTAGGGAGATAAGTTGAACATACAAGTTCAAAAAGTAGTTTTATTAATTTATTATTTTTTAATATTTTCACTTTTTTACCCCAAAAATGTTGAATCATCCCCCATGGTTGAAATCATAATATTTAATCCTATTGGTTCTTATAAAGTTTATTTTGGATGTACATTTTTATTAGGAGGCCCATTTTAGACCTCACAAGTTTTCTAATGCATGTTTTTACTACCATCATCCATTTACGATAATGGACCCAACCAGTACAACCAAATGTCATATTTTTACATTCCACTATGCTTACACCTTCACTGATATTCATACAAGTATTACATTACCTATCGAGTTCCATTTAGATCTCACATAGCTCCATCAACTTTCCTCTTTCCCAAATAATTTCCAAGACTCCCAAAACATAAAAGGAAATAACAAGAAACAAACAAGAAGAAAACCATGGAAAAATAATATCAATACATCACCACAACAAAATTGCGAGGCCTTGCACTAGACATAGAAGAAACCACAAATCAAGCTCAATAATTCACAAAATACCAAAAGCACAAGACTAGCAACAAACACCATGAGTCAATCCCCATGGTTTCCAATAATCCGAAAGTAAAGCTGAACCCAAGCCTTCTTCAATATTTCATGAAATCCTCTTGTCATTTTATCCCCTACATCATACTACTATAACCACATAACTGTGAACGCATAATAAATAAACAACATACCATTTATCTTACTTTGTTGTGAAAAACATGTTTCCTTGTAACTAAACACACACATGTTAGCCATATGTATCAACACCAAGACAAAATATATATCAATTCGAAATCAAAATTTACCAAGGCTAACAACCATGTCATAATAAAAAATCAACTCACATTCATCAGTCATAGCACTTGATGCTACAACTATCACTTACTTACACTCAAGTACATATCAAATGTATTAATAGATATGGGTTAGTGCGTCTGTCTTAAAACAAGATCATTGCTTCATGCAATCTTATAGAGACATGATCATATCATGTGATTAATCAAACATTCAAGAACCAAGAATATGACATAAGAAAAATCATACCTTATTGTATATTAGGGGAGCCTATCTTGTCTGCACAATCAATCCAGATTGGCAAAATATAACTTCACAACATATTAGCTCAAACCTAAATAAGTTCATGATATCCATAATAGTAACTAGATAACATGCTAACATCATAAACTCATAATAAATTGTCTTTCATGCATAAAAATCACATAGGCACAGTTAGTCTATATTAATACAACCCAATGTCATAAATAAGTTGAATCATACCTGAATGCCATAACCCTAACCATCTACCTAGGCGAATCCAATTTAACATGATACATATAACATCAAGATATCAATGATATAACATAATCATCAAGTTAAGTATCATACAACAACAACAAGTTAGCCCATACCATGCTCATTAACAATGTATAAGTTATCTAACATAAAGCAACAATATCAATCTATACAACCACAGGTTGCTATCATTAATGATTATCTGACACATGTACATATAATCGTACTAATCAACTAACATATATAATGTATGTAACCATAACATCAATAAAATCAAACGAATACACATAACCATAACGCAAATAAATACGTTGATTCACTAACATCTATCATACATATTGTAACCAAAACAAAAATAGACTAAAAAACATGTAAAAAACACTAATTCTTATAACAATCCATTAAATAACATAACTACATGCCAAAATACAATTACCTATATGATTATCAGCTCTTGCCTCGAGGTCCAATGCTGCAACATCACTTTGATGGTCTACATCTCCTACCCTATCTCATTCAATACATTAGCATCATAAGATACTAATATCATCAGAATGACCTAATTGCATACAAATACCTTATTCACAACAAACTCAACCAAAACAATGCAAACCTTACCATATGCACCCTCTTGTCATGTATAACCAATCATGAACAAACAATGCATGTTCAATGTATGACATCACACAAGAAATCATACATGGATAACACCGAAGCATGACCAATATGTAACCCTAGCATAAGAAACTAATACATGTACAATATGTAACAATGTGTAAGCAAGTGTGCATCAACAATACACAAGCATGGGCAACACATAACCAATAATACACTCATGAAAAAACATCCCATGATCAAATGGTGACATCACTATAGCCATGATCAACACCATGCAAATGGAAAAAGAACAGATCACTACTACAAAATGGCTAATTAGTTAGAAAAAAATTGGCTAAAATTTGCAGAAAAATGACTATTTTTCAGTCGGTGACCAATAGTAGCTAATTTACAGTATCTTATAACACGACCAGCTTACAGTCCTTTTTAGCTAAGTCATTAATTGATTGTCTCAATTTTACCATCTAGTAGTATATTTAGTCATTAATTTGGTCATTAATTTCATCATTAATTGTCGCAACTAATGACCAAATATATTACTATATGATTACCCAAGAAAACCAATTAATGACCAAAGGAATATGACCAAAATGTTGGTCGTGTTATAAGATAATGTAAATTAGCTACCAATAGTCATATATACATATATGCAAATTTTAGTCATCCTTTGAAACCAATTAATGACCAAAGAAATATGACTAAATTTTAGTCGTGTTATAAGATACTGTAAATTAGCTACTAATAGTGATATATTTGCAAAATTTAGTCATCATTTTTAATCAAAAATTTATTATTTGCAGTAGTCATTTATCTTTTTTTTTGGTAGTTTCATATTCATTATATAAACAACTGATTTAATAGTTTCTATTCATTTCATTTGATTTCATTCATAATAATTATAAACGACTAATTTATTCATATATCCATTTTATTTGGGTTCATCATTAATCATTATAAACTATTAATTTAGTAGTTTTAAATTGATTTCAAATGTTCGTTATTAATCAACATAAATTAATTAGTATTATTTTGTGACAAAATTTTAAAAAAAAATCATATAATGTGCATATTCATCTAATATGATAATGAAAAGTTACATACATTATGTACAAGACTAAATAATATCAAGTGCAAATACAAATAATTTTAGCCACATATATTTTATTACATAAAATGTCAAGTATTACAATATGAGTTTCTAACTTATTACTGGTTGGACTATAATTTACACATGAAATATTGATTCATCATTTCAAAACATTATCACTATGTTGCGAAGGAATTACAAGTGAAGTCACCAACTCTGAAGAAATGACCATCAGTTTATACGTGTGTGTCTTATGAAATGCATTGGTTCTAAGGGTATCACTAAACCAATTCTCTTCTCTCTCTCATTCGACATTTGTCACTCTAGTTCTATTTTTTTCCTCTTTCTTCAATTCCTTTTTCTTAACATCAACATTACGTTCCTCTCCTAAAAAACGTAAGAAGGTACAATTCAAAGTATAATACATAAAAGACAATTAATACTTGAATATAAAATAAATTAGACTATAAAATATTTATACGACATATACCTCAACAACAACAATGTCAATGTCATTTTCCCCCATAAAAGTAAGAGAGTCGAACAAGTTTTCTTCAGTTGGGATAGTGACCATTATGTTTCCATATAACCTGTATAAAAAAAGGCAATAAAACATCACCATAGAAATGAAAACCTTGGTAACTTAGTTATATTCAACCCTTAGAGAAAGCTTAGGCACAATCATGCCAACTAAGTTACATTTTAAAAACCTCATGTTGTAAATAACTTGTTAAAACAAATAACCTAAGGTATGATGTTTAACCCTTATCATTTTATTCACAACAACATTTCATTCACTAATGCGTGAATTTGTTCAAGTATATAGACAACCTAGGCTCAACTAACAACATTAAAGTAAACTTTTTTTATAGTCATGAACATATTTTAAGAAAAAAAAACAAAAAGGATTTCAATTAATATCTTGTAATACTAAAATTAACTTCAAGCTTTGGATGTTTTTTAAATGGACATGATACCAAGTATTTTAAATTTCATAGTTAAAAGACAAAACAAAAGAAAAAGAAACATTCAAAATAGAACAAAACAATAGAGAGAGTATATCATGGAATGAATATTGCAATTATAAAAGTTGTTTACCTGTCCACCAATGTCTTGTCTAGCATTCCTAAAAAAATTTCTTTCCCAAAATAACCATGAGGTGAAAGAATCACAACATTAAAACCATAGGAATCCCTATTAGAAACATTTCCAAAGTCGATGGCTTACGTGCCCAAAGGATCTCCAACAACAAATGAATCATATCCAAGACATGCTCTACATTGTCTCCCCATCCCTTTTCCAATCCTATTTCCTTTAACTTGTCCACACCACAATCAAGTAATAATTAAATGAGGGCATTGATATTTTTTTATCTTTATATCTATAATTTTTTAATTTTATTTGTTTCAGGAACATAATAATTCATGTTTAATTCTTCCTATCATGAGAATGTATCAATCAAGTAGGACATTAAAAACATTGACCTTATTGAGGTCCTCAAACAATTCCTACAATATTAATATTTTTCTTGCTGTGCTATCTTGGGTAGACAAGACAACATATCTACAAAAGAAAAATCCATATATTACTTGTGTTCAAACTCTATATATGGTGTATTTGTAGGCTTCTTTTTAATATGTTCTTCCATCTTTACCAAAGTAGACTGTAGCTTGGTTAAACTCTATATCCTTTCATTCAACATCAATTTCTGCAAGATAAATCTCACACATTATTCTTTTCCATTTCTCAACATGCTACAAATGATAAATTGAAAGTCACATAAAACCAAGAGAAAAACATTTTTCTAACCAAAACAGAAAAACAAATAGTGCCTCTAATAAAACTTCATGCCTCATAAATTAATCTGCCATGTGCATGGGATAATGTTGAGACTCTTTGAACCATAGTTAGGTCATACTTAATGGTATGTTTGTATTTTTACTGTGATTCCAATTTGGTGTTAAAAGAAATAAATAAATCTAGGTTATTATAAGTGAAATTCACGTATAATTAAAAAAAATAACGTGATTCCAAGGTAGTGAAGAGAGAAACATCTTCATAATTAGGCTTATCAATTTTAGTTTTATTTTAATTGATTTTGTATTTGAACATATAATTTTCTTTAAATAAGTGAAATAGAAATATGAGAATTGAAATGCACAGACAATCACAAACCTTCCTTTCCTGGTTCTCCATACCTATCTCCTAGCCTTGTTAAAATAACATGCTTTAAATTATTCAAAGAGTCGAATGAATTTGCTACAAAAAAAATTGTGGTCATCATGATATTAATTATAAGCTCCATAAAGAAATTTATCAATTGTGTTTATCTCTGGTGGTTGTGAGGAATGATCGTTAGCATTCCCACCCAGTTTCAATTTCCATAAGTGACGTGTTGAGCTCATAACAAGCATATTGGTGTGATGGAATTGAACCTTATTGTTGATTGGAATTCAATAAGGAAAATATTTTGGTCACCATTATTTCTAATTCACTCCAAAAATAGTTGTACAATTGCTACATAAGTGTTACATGCAAGATCTAGGTCATTTAGGCTCTATCGAGATAACAAGCAAGTTTCCTATCTGGAAGTTCCTTTTCAGATGAAGAGGAATCATTTAGAATTTACAAAACTGTTTCAAGTATAAAAAATAAGAGAACATGGGCATCTTGAGGGTTTCTCTATTTTCAAGGTAGGAGAATAAAAAAACTAATATCAACAAAAAAATTCTTCTACATTTGCATTTAATGTTGGAGGAGATTTCATATCAGAAGTTGATCTGCCTTGGTCAAACTATTTTCTCCCTTCTATCTCTTGAAACTTTGAGTTAGAAAGAACCAAAGTCTCTTATACCTACTTGGTAGATATGGCCACATCTTTGTTGTACTCACAATAGATGTGATTTGTGTCACAAGGTTTTCTAAACTTCAACATTGTGGTTTAAATTCATTGAACCTAAAAACATTTGACCTAACAGAGATAGCTTTGAGTGCTCCTATGAAATATTACCTTTTAGTTCCATGTGCATATTGAAGACTAATATGTGTTTCCTTCTTCCATTATAATTCTTTAATACCCATACTATTGGATGGGGAGTCGTAATCATTACTTAGAAGTTAGAATATGTGCTCCGAGCATAGCATGTCTGAAAGAAATCTTGATAGTTTTGGAGCATTTCCCTGTATCCATGAGTTAGTACCAGCTCTAACCTCCTACCCATTCCTATTTAGCAAATATAAGTGTTATTTTATGAGACAAAAGTCCTCAACTAAATATTTCCACCATTGAGCCTCCTCTTACTATCTTGCTTGGGGTTTTGATCCAATATTTTGTACTTTGTGCGAAGAAGTATTTGTTCCTCATTAATTTTTTCGTATACCTTTCGTGGAGAAGATTATACAAACCCTTAATTACTAGAGCCTTGGAGAATAGGGCACTATTGCTACATAAGGATTACATGCAATATCTAGGTCATTTAGGCTATATCCAGATAACAAGTAGGTTTTCTATATCGAAGCTCCTTTCCACATGCAGAGGAATCAATCAAAATTTACAAAGGTGTTTCAACTATGAAAAATAAGAGCACATGGGAATATTAAGGGTTGTTTTATTTTCAAGGTAGGTGAGTCCACAAACTGGTATCAGCAAAAAATGTTCTTCTACATTTTCATTCAATATCAGAAGAGATTTCATATAAAAAGTTTATTTTCCTTGGTGGAATTGTTTCCTCCCTACTATCTGTTGAAACTTTTAGTTGCAGAGAACCAATTTCTCTTCTACATGCCTACTTGATATGGTGTCCACCTCCTGGTTGTACTCACTATATATGTGATATGAGTCACAAGGTTCGCCAAACTTCAACGTTGAGGTTTAAATTCATTGAACCTAAAAGGAAATAAGGTTCTTTGAATCTCATGGCCATTGATTGAGTCCACAACTCAAGCACGTAATCTATCCTTACAGTTATTGTTTCTGTCATAACTTTTTTTTTTGTTTATTGATGTTGATGTCTTAATATTTTATGTATATTACATTTTAAATTAATTTCTTGTAATTGAATGCTCCTCTGGTTTTTGGATCCCTGCATCAATTGGATGACCAATTTGGAATATATAAAATTCTAAACCCTTCTTCTCTTGCCAATGTCATCAAAATAGTGACAACCTTTACTTCTGTGAAGTTGTTGGTTACTGCATGGATTTGGTGTTTTTCTCTTGGTTGTACTTTCAGTAGATATGATGGAATGAGACAAAGTTTTGGTTACTAGATACTTATTTTTAATTGAATGATTATTTGATTTTTGGATCCCTACATCAACTTAATGACCAACTTGGAATCCCCATAAAAAGAAAAATTTCTCAACCCTTCTCCTACCAAACTCATCAACAACACTGGAAACCTTTATTTCTACACTGAACCTCATCCACATTCAAAAGAAATATAGTTAGAATTTATGATGATCATGATTTCCATGGTCATTTTGAGTGGTATCTCTTTTAATGCATTGTCAAGGAAACGATGTTGTGAGATTTTGGAGATTTATGGTTTTGTTGGACTTTATCTTTTTTTATCGAGACTTTTTTAATAACTGAGGTAGGTTCCATCTATTTAAGGAAGATTACAAGAGGTGAGACTTATGTATATTGAATCAAGGAACAAATTTTTATGACCCAAAGATCCTATATAATAAATGTTTGCAACGAGTAGTGATCCTTCAATAACTTATTATTTTATTTCCAATATCCAAGGCTTCTTTGATGATTTCTCCTTCCCAACCTTTTTCCCCACAATCAAATATTTCAAGGAAATTCATACTTCTTGGTGAAATGACACTTAAGAAAATATGTTAGACACACTTTTGGAGTTTTCCTTGCACATGCTGCAAATGCTTGGGCCTTGCGAGGACCTCTTTTATATGATATCCCATGTAACATTATTTTTTATTAGAACTATCCATAGAAATATTTTGGATATAAGACGATATTATAGCTTCCAAATGATATACAATTTTCAATGTTCTAGGAATTTATGCTATGACATTTTTGTTTATAACCCAAGTTTATCTTGTAGTTTCTAGCCTCATTATTTGTTGCCCATATTAGATGGCAAAGGTTCCCATTTGACCTAACAGAGGTAGTTTTGAGTGTTTATGAAATATTCCCTTACAGTTCCATGGGAATATTTAAGACTCATATGTGCATCATTATTCCATATTGATTCCTGAATGCCCCAATTATTGGATGCGGAGTCATAAGCACTACTTAGAAGTTAGAAAATTTGTTCTGGGCATAACACGTCTAAAATAAATCTTTATATATTTCGAGCATGTCCCTCTATCCATGACTTATTACCAAATCTAATCTTATACACATTCCAAATCAACAAAGCTAAGTTTTTTTTATGATAGGGAAGTCCTCAACTAAAGTTTTCCACCATTGAGCCTCCTCTTAATGTCTTCCTTGGGTTTTTGATCCAATCTTCTGTACTGTATGGGAAGAAGTATGTGTTCCTCATTATTTTTTTCTCATAAATTTTGTGGAGAATACTATACACACCCTTAATTACGAGAGCCTTGGAGAATAGGGCCCTATCACTATATAAAGATTACATGCAAGATCTAGGCCATTTAGGATCTATCCAGATAATAGGCATGGTTCCTATCTACAAACTCCTTTCCATAGGAAAAGGAATCAATCAACCTTTACAAATTTGTTTCAAATGTAAAAAAATAAGAGAACATGGGCATCTTTAGGGTTTATCTATTTTGAAGGTAGGATAATCCACAAACCAATATCAACAAAAATATTCTTATACATTTTCCTTCAATTCTGGAAGAGATTTCAAATTCTAAGTTGATCTTCCTTAGTGGAAGTGTTTCCTCCCTCCTATCTATTGAATCTTTTAGTTGGAGAGAACCAGGTTCTCTTCTACATGTTTACTTTATATTATGTCCACCTCTTGGTTGTACTCAATATATATGTGAGCTATGTCAAAAGGTTCGCCAAACTTCAACATTGAGGTTTAAATTCATTGAACCTAAAAAATATTGAGGTTCTTTCTCATGGCGATTGATTGAGTCCACAACTCACGCTTGTAACCTCTTGTCACATCTCAAGAAAGTAATCTATCCTTAGGGTTTTTGTATTCGTCATAACGTTTTTTTGTGTTTATTTATGTTGATGTCCTACTATTTTATGTTATATTTCATTTTAAATTACTTTCTTGTAAATGAATGCTCATATGATTTTTGGATCCCTGCATCAACTGGATGACCATTTTGGAATATATAAAATTCTAAACCCTTATTCTCTTGCCAAATTCATCAAAATAGTGGGAGCGTTTACTTTTTTGAAGTTTTTGGTTGTTTCCTAAATTTCGTTTTTGCCTCTTGGTTGTAATCTCAGTAGATGTGATGGAATGAGACATAGGTCTAGTTACTCAATACTTATTTGTAATTGAATTCTTATTTTATTTTTGTATCCTTGCATCCACTTAATGACCAATTTGGAATCACCATAAATATATGAATTTCTCAACCCTTCTATATTATGAAACCAAATCCAAAAATCGAAGAAAAGAGAGATCAATGCCTTAGAAATAAGCCACTTCGAGGGGGAAAACTCCTTTACATTACATAAATGAAAAATTATTGGATGATATAAATAACAAAACCTCCTTATATTTATAGGATTCCATGGGGTAACAATATAATCCTAGCCAACCTAACAATAATATGGTAAGGGCACAATAATAACAATATTGGGGTTATAGGGGTACAACAATAACATTAAGGGGGCTACACTAACAACAACAAGGGACTATAGTAGTAATATAGGGACCTAACATGCCCCTCCATTCAAAAAATAGTTGTCATAAAAATTTGAGTATCTTTGGATGCTTCTGTATAAAATTCTCATCCTCCCATGTAGAGTCTTCAGTGGGTAAGTTCTTCCACTTGATAAGATACTCTGAAATTGATCGATTTTGTATTTATTGAGTTCTTTTTTCCATTAATGCTTCAGGTTCTAATATTATTTTTCCTTCCTCATCAAGTTTTTGAAATATTGTTTGAGCTGTATTTTTTTCACCTATAACCTTATTTAAGCATGAAACATGGAAAACTAGATGCACTCATGAAGAAGCAAGACGCTCCAATTTGTATGCCATAGTACCAATATTTTGCAACACCTTTTAAGGACCATATTACTTTGGCAATAATTTATTATCCTTATTAGCTTTCTTGAGGGACATTTGTTTGTATGGTTGTATCCGTAAAAATTCCTAGTCTCCTACATCAAAGCTTCTCTCATTGCGATGTTGATCCGCCTATTGTTTCATTCGATTTTGTGCCAAATTTAGGTTATCCTTTAAGAGTTGGAGAAATTTGTGTGATGCTCGATGTGATATTCCACTGCTTGAACCTTATACTTTTCTATTAGATATGATGTGATGGACGGTGGATGATATCCATAAAGTGCCATAAATGGGGTCATTTTTGCTGTAGTATTAAAGGAAGTGTTATACCACCATTCAGCGAGAGGTAACCACTTGAACCATTGTGTTTTTTTATCATATAAAAAACAACAAAGATATCCTTCCAAAAATTTATTCACCATCTCAGTTTGAACATCAAATTGAGGATGATAAGATGAGCTATGAGCTAGTTTAGTACCCAAACAAGAAAATAATTTCGTTCAAAAATTTCTAGTTAAAATGGGATCTCTGTCACTTACAATAATCTTTGGGTTTCCATTTAGATTTTTAATTGTTTCCATAAATGTACTAGAAACTGTACCTGCTTTAAATGGAAGATATATTGCATAAAAGTGTGCATACTTGGTAATTCTATCAATTACCACCATGATGACACTCTTTCCTTCAGAATTAGGTAAACCTGTGATAAAATCCATTTAAATATCCTCCCAACATTGACTTGGAATGGATAAAGGTTGTAGAATACCCGAGTTATTAATTGTCTCAACTTTATTTTTCTCGAAAACCAAACATTTTACCACAAAATTTTGAATATCATATTTAAGGCCATCCTAAAAAAAATCTTTATTCACCCTATGGTAAGTTTTTAAAAATACTAAGTGTCCTCCTAATGGAGAAGTGTGAAATTCCAAAAGAATATTTTGTTTAAGTTTGTAATATTCCCAAATGGGGAAGCAAAAATATTTGAACACAAAACTTAGAATAGCAATGTAAATCATCAAATCAACAATGGAGACAAATATGGAGCCATTACACTAAGTATAAGAACAGAAAATCAACACAAAAGAGTAAGGAAAAAATCATATAATATGAGGAAACAAGCCTCCTATAAACAAACACTCCCAAAGATGAGATTTTGCTACAAAAAAAATGTCGGAGAGATGCTACAACACAGTTATGATGTGCATAACTACAACTAGAGATAATAAAATGATGTAAAAATAATGATATATGCTTCAATAGATACTGCACATAAAAATATAGGCACTATATCACCTTTCCATGACAACCCAGGAGGGTTTTCGGAAAATGTACAAAATATAAAAATGTGAGCTGCAGCCCTAGGGTTGAAAGTTTACTGCAACAAAAGAAATAAGAATATATGGCTAAAGCTAATGTAGAATATTTTAGCTCTTCTCCACTATATCCTATGGATGAAATGATGTCCCCTTCACTGAAGAAATCACCTCCCAAATCAGACACTTCAACCACCCCTACAACTCCTCCCTAAAATAATGCAGACCCAGACTGAAACTGCATTGTAGGGGATAATATCACCTTGGCCTGGTGCCAAATATGTCAATAAAGCCAAAGGGGCTTCTTTACTTTCCTCCCAATGGAAGGAAACCTTCCTCCACTGAAAAACTAGCTTAGAAATCACCCAATACAATCCTCCATTGCTGCACCCTGCAACACAACACAACTCTCTGCAGAAACTGCGTTGCGGTAGAAATATGGAGCTTGGCTTGATGCCAGAATGTGGAAATATATTGCTAGTACTTCTCCTGAGTGGGAACTTGAAGTCCCCTAAGGATGAAGGTGGGATTCCCTCTCACGAACACCCTTGTGCTAAACAACACCACAGTCTTATCTAAACAACTGAAGAGAGCTGCAAGTCTTAACATAACATAAACAAAATAATAATAAAATCATGCTCAAAATGGTTTCCATACCCTTCCTTATATTATTATTGATCTTCCTCACCTTGGGCCCCACTCATTAAATCCACTACTTCCATGCATGGAGTTTCCCTCCAAAACTGCGTTGTCCCTCAATGAATGCCACTCCTTCCATACCAGCGCTATTTGATTTGGTCAAATTTGACCCAATCTACATCCTCCATCCCATTTTCACACCTAAGGGTCTTCAATCCAGCTTTTAGATGACCTCCTTTCACATTAGGGGTGTTTTTATTCCTACTAAGGACATTTATAGGTCTCCATACCGTCTTATTCTTCTAACTGAGAAGCAAAATAAAAAATTAATATTCCAATTAGTTGTATGCTAATTTAATAATATTGCAATCCTACCCTTCCAAATGTTGATTTTCCTCAAGAAACTGCAAATATATAATTGGAGAGCCTCCTCTCTTCCTCCTATATCATCCTCATACGATAATTTCCTCCAATTAACAAGATGCCCTCCCATCACTATGTCCCCAATTTTCTCCTCCCAAGTGTATAAGTAAGCCTTTGATGATAAATCAAAATGGCTCTCATCATGAAAAAATGGCATATCCATGGAGGAAACTATATGTACTCTAGAGGCCTTATTGAGGCATGGAATCAGAAAATTATTTGGAATCTCCATTCCCATGTGAAGCTCCAAACCCCAAGCTATCGTCCACACAAAGTGAGTCACCCTCAAACATGGTAACTCATGGAAAATTTCCCCCACCTTTGGCTCCTACAATGAGGTGGGCTACATAAATAATCATGGTAGACCAAATGGCCTACCCCACACTATCTCTCTCTCCCCTTATGAAAAGTGTAGGGATTCTGCTGATATTGGCTGCAATAGTGTTTCCCTCAAGGGACAAAAGGACAATTGGATCTCCAAAGATCCCTTCTCTAGTTTCATGAATCTTGCTTTCCCAAACCATCCCATACCAAGTGAATAGCACATCATCACCCTATGGTATCCAAATCAGAAATATATTGAATGTCATGTGTAATGCTAGATGATACCAATGTCTTCTCTAGTGGATATATTACAATTTTTCTTCCTGCTCTCTCTTATCATCATATGGAAAGTCGTCTCCCAACAATTTTCTATTTGTGCATGTTTTCTCATCTACTAGGAATTAGTAAATGGAATTAGATATCAAATGATCATAACAAGAATAACACAACACTTTCCCAATTCCATCCAAGAAGTGGCTTCCTCCATCATTGATGTTGGTCTTGGAAAGACCATGAAGCCAAAGTAGAAATTTTCCCTCTTGTGGAGCAATTCACTGTACATATACGGCAAGACAATGAAAATATTTTGTTATATGAACAATAAGTACATAAATACAACTCTTACCATACATTATAAGTAGTCTAAAAATGAGGTCCATGGATGAGCCCTCCTATGAGAATCTCCTCATAGTGGTCTGAAAAATGAAGCGATGCATACTCCCCTTGGAACACTCCATCAGCAGATACATACTCCCAATTCACAAATTTTTTTCCCCTTTGTGATAATTCTCTTGTCACCTCCTGACTGCATTCTCTGACATGCCATATGCCAAAGTCATCCACCATGATACTGCTATATGTGGGAGATTCCTTCTTATGTGGAAGTATCTCCTAATTTTCCAAAACTAAGGAATAGCCTCTTTACACCATGATTGTGCCACCATCCACTCTTGTAACACCATGCGAAGTATGGGGGAAAATCAGCCCATACTCTCCCAAGAGTAACCAAAGAAACAATATCTCTCGCTGCCTCCTCACACCTCCATCACACAAACCATGGAGTGAAAACATGATGATTGACATGAAGAATGCCACATCATCCCAATGCACCCAAAATCCTTGTTTCCATATGATGCAAGTTCCATGCCAAGTCCCAACCACCAACATACCCTTTGGAGTAGGATATGTCACATGATGGCTAAACTCTTTCAAGAGTAGGCAGCGCAACCTTGCCTCGTGCTTCCCTGTGTCATAGATCTGCAAGTGGCTCACAAGCTTCTTGCTCATCAACATCACCCATCCAACCAATGGTGAGTGTATATTTCCATGCTCTAAATGGGTATTCCTCCAATGGAGAATATCATCCTCCCAAACTAAATTACTCTCTCTACACTTCATGGGATATTGAAGTGTCGCCTCCTAGAGATTTCCATATGAATACCACTCATCAATGACCAAGTTGATCCCGTAATGATCCAAATATACTGAAGGAAAAATCCTCTCATTGATATGTGAAGTGCTCATCAAGAAATATGCATCATAATAATGGGAGATAAGATGTCTCTTGTGAACCATATTCCTATCCCCCGCGACACATGTAGGATGTTAATTGTAATGTTCCAATAATGGTTGGGCCCCCAACTCATCACTGCTACTCAATGAAAGCACTGTTGATCTCCCTGATGGTGCATCTGTTATCTCATAATCATGTTCAATGTTGAAAATCTAGTTATGCACTGGATTATTTAGGACAATATTCATCCTATCCTCCAACAATCTACACTCCAACCCCAAGAGTTGTGTGCAACTCAACAATGACATACTAGGATGAATGTATATCTACTCCTTGATCCTATCAACGTTTTTCAACACAATGATAGTCTACTTCTCCAAATCAGTAGTGCATCTTGACCCTAGGTCATGCAATGGAATATCCCCACAACCTTACATATGATGTGTTGATATAATAGAAAGTGGAAACATTTTCATACCTTGGTTCTACTTGCGAACATGTTGTACTGCTACAAGGCTTCCTCCCACTGGTGTGATGAATTCCCCAACTATTGGTGATGATGGCTATTCCTCTATGGCTGCATCAATGTTGGTATACGTCTCCTCCTCCTCATGCATCTCCTGAATAATGCATGGGACTCTAAATGTTAAGATATCAAGACCACTTTGCAAAGGCGAAAGTGTTCCTTCTCTTGATGCAAGTGCTCTTGCAACAAGTGGTGATGGAATTTCATTCTCCTCTTAATTTTTCTTGTAAAACTTCTTGATCAGCCTCTAAGTAAAATATGCATAATTGATCACTCCGGAATGACTCAAATGGTTGAACCACCAAATGTTTGCTTCACCCTAAAGGTGCAACACTACAATCTCAACTTCTTCTATTTAAACTACAGGATTAGTAGGAAGAATTCATCTAAATTTCTCCTCCAAACCTTTGTTGTGCATGTATATGACCCATAAAAAGTACACAATATGAATCTATTGTGTTTTCTTCTTCTATTGCTGCAAGGTCTTCTTTCTTCCTTGATATGAGTAAACTATGGCAGAGTTAGATTCTCCTTAAAATCAATTGATTGAGATTTTTATTTTGCAATATACTCACATAGAATCTCATGATATAAGTTTCCTCCATCTCCATGCCTTTCATCTTCTTCTTCAAAATAAAAGGGCGTAGTGTATTTCTTTGGAGCTCTATGCAATACTGATTCTTTCTTTTGCTAATAGGAAGTGCATGAACCTTCCTCATCTTCAAACCATATTGTGGTTTCATTGTTTTTTTTGCATTCTTATTTTCTTGACCTCCTTGGTGAGGTCATTCTGATATATTTCTCCTTATTCTTATTCTCCTGATAGCATAATGGTTGAGATCCACAGGCTTAGCCAAGATTATGCTCTCATACCACTGTAATATTCCCAAATGGGGAAGCAGCAATATTTGAACACAAAACTGGGAATAGAAATTTAAATCATCACATCAACAATGGATACCAATATGGAGCCATTAAATTAAGTATAAGAACCTCAAATAAATATAAAACAGTCGGGCACAAATCATATGATATGAGGAAACAAGCCTCCCATAAACAATCACTCCCAAAGATGAGATGTTGCTACAATATAAAATGTCGGAAAGCTACCACAGTGTAGTCATGATGTGCATAACTACAACTTGAGATCATACAATGATTTAAAAATAATGATATATGCCTTAACAGATACTACACATACAGATATAGGCACTATATCACCTTTCCATGACAACCCAAGGGGGTTTCCGAAAAATGTACAAAATATACAAATGTGAGCTACATCCCTAGGGCTAAAAGTTTGCTAAAACAAAAGAAATGAGAATATATGGCTTAAGCTTATGTAAAATCCTGTAGCTATTCTCCATTAGATCCTCTGGATGAAACGATTTCCTGTTCACTGAAGAAATAACCTCCCTAATTAGACAATACAACTACCCCTTCAAATCCTCTCTAAAATAACACAGATCCAGACTGAAACTGTGAAATAGGGGATAATATCACCTTGGCCTAGTGCCAAATATGTCAATAAAGCCCAAGGGGCTTCTTAAATAGCCTCCCAATGGAAAGAAACCTTCCTCCACTGAGAAACTATCTCAAAAAGCATCCAATACGATCCTCCACTGATGCACCCTGCAACACATCACAACCCTCTGTAGAAACTGCAGTAGTAGAGAGATGGAGCTTGGCCTGATGTCAGAATGTGGAACTATAGTGCTATTACTTCTCCTAAGTGGGCACTCGAAGTCCCTCGAGGATGAAGGTGGGATTCCCACTCGGGAACACCCTTGTGCTTTAAAAACACTGTAGTCTTAGATAAACAACTAAAGAGAGCGACAAGTATTAACAGAGAATTAAAAAAAAATCTAATCATGCTCACAATGGTTTCCATCCCCTTCCTTATATTCTTAGTGATCTTCCTCACCTTGGGCCCCACTCATTAAAGCCCTACTTCTATGCATGGATTCTCCCTCCAAAATTGCATTGTCCCTCAATGAATGTCACTCCTTCCATACCAGCTGTTAGGTCTCTGTAATAAGCAAGATTGGAAAAAGTCCGATCATAGAGTTAACATCATTTCAACCAACTTTGGAATTCTAGGATCTAGCCCTCCTGAATCCGGAGAGGGATCTCTCCAATGTGTACAAAGATGGATTTGTCTTTGAAAATCTTAAGGTAATGATATTAGGCTAGTTATGATTATCAAGGATTTGTTTTGTTTTTGGATGGTTGAACATGATTACTGCCTAAGGCTGAAAGATCTATATGCAAAATAGGTTCAAAAGTGAAAAGTTGCAAGCAAAAAGAGTAAGCTTCGATCATGTTGAAATATGGTGGCAGGTTTCAGTCCATTGGGCTATGGAGTCACAAGAGAATTTAATTGAAGCAAATCAGGTTCAAGAGTGGTCTATGGGGCAAGTCATCTATGCCTAGGATCTCTTTAAGGTTTGATTTATGGAATGGAGTGATACATCAAGAAAGGGAAATAAACAGATGCAGAAAACAAAGAGCAGCCTAAGATCTGATAAGTACTTTGAAACTATTCAGCTTTTGACATACACTTAAGAAAAACATAGAACTAAACTAGGATATGGTAAGTACTTTGAAACTAGCGAGCCTTTGATACACTTCCAATAGAAAACATATGAAAAACAAAGGGAAACTTGAAGGCAACCTTTGAAGTAGAGACTAACGGGCCGGGCTCACCACAAATCCTCTCCTAGCTCTTCTTTACTTGGTTGCTTTCAGAACAATCACAAAGATGACACAGAATGGCCTAAGATCTGATAAGCACTTTGAAACTAGTCATCTTTTAACACATCCTACGGGAAACAATCAAATAGTTGAGAAAATAAGAAAGGGACTCAGGGCTAACCTTAATTTCCTCAGTTCATCTTCACACAAAATATATTGAAAGTAACATTTAAAAATAACATTCAGTCAAGGCAATAAGATGAGGGAATGCCAACATGCATATGCCTAAACTGAATTAATCATTTCCAAATAACACAGATAGAAGAAAACATCTAAATAAAGATTTCTCAGCCAGAGAAGGTTACTGGTATACAATAGGTCCTAACTCTGTTTAAACTATTCTTTATAGTAGAAAATGAAACAAAATGGAAACAGAAATAAAACACAAGTTACAATAAGAACAACATCACCGTCAGCATAGACCAGGATCCCATAAATCAACTTGTATTGATGCTCCAAACTGGTTACAATCTTCAAATCCAGTGTGTCAATTCATCTTTCTTTCAAAACCTAACTTATCTATTACAAGCAGAGCTCCAAGAGCTAGTGAAATCCTATCTACAATCAAGAGCCTTCAACTCAGTTACGATTACAATACTTCAACAATTAAATTAACAAAAAACCCCTCACTCATCTTCTACTAAAGTATTTATAGAAGAATGAGGAGGTGAGATCTGATAAAAGATCTCAAGATCAATTAATACAGGCATTAATGTCTTTTTGGCCTTTGAGGGGCTCCGCGAAGAAACTATACAGGTGTTTCGCTGTATTAACTGATTCATACTTATGATTTTAGCTCAGTGGGAGCTTTGTTGACCTTTTTGAGGATTTGTGTACAATTAGGGTTACTCTGCGGACATCAGTTAATAAATTCCATGCCAGAAGTAACTTCTTTGGCTGTTTTGAGGCAAAATATCTGATCCTGTTCAATAAATTTGGCCTCTGATTGAGCGTTTTGAGACAACAGGTGGCACTGCGGGGGTTGAGGAATCAATTTGCCTCAGATATGGCGGTGGAGGGAATATGTCTGATAAACACCTTTAGGTTTTCTCTTTAAACTGAGTTTTGAGTCGGGGATTAGGCTTTTGATAACTGTCTTAGCCGTAATCCCCACTCATCTGATCATTAATTCTCTGCCCTGGTCCGTCTCTGGCTTTCTGCAATCTGATACTCTTTTTCTGCGATTTCTTTGCCGTTTCCAGATTTAACAGGGGCGCATGACAGCAGAGGCTCATGAAACCTCGTCGAAAGTATAGATTTAAACCCTGTGGATAATTTCTCTGAGTTTTTCGAAAGGCAGAGGATCGTCATCCTCATCCCACGAAATTTCTCTATTTAGATCGGAAAAAACCTTAAACCTGCACAATACAAACAAAATGAGGAAATTCTGCGTTTATATGGGTAAATCTACATCAGAGGGCGTGTGGGAGAATGAGGCGATCGGAGCCGTTGATCGCGCTATGATCGACGGTCGGGAGCGATTTGGAAAGTCAGCGGCGGAGGAGGCTTTGACGGGGCCATAGAATCAGGTATTTAAATGTGGACTGTCGATTTGTAGAGATCGACGGCGGAGATGGAATTTTCGATCGCGCCGGGACCCAGTTAAATAGTACGCAACTAGGTTAGAGGTCGGGCAGCTTTAGTGAAGGGCAGCCGTTGGATGCGAAGGATCAGATCGAACAGTGATCGCTGATTCCACTGGGCGGCATTCGTACGATGGATAATGCGCAGGGGACTGACTTCATGCGGCGGTTTTGAAACAGGTACAAGGGATGCATGGCGAAAGATGTGTGGAATCGCTGGCGATCTGGTTGAAACCACCTTCCGCTGAAGAGCGGTGCGGAGAAAACCAAGCAGTTTTGGGAAACAGCGTGGGGGGCGGCGGGGTCCACATGGCAGGTTGCGTGCCGCACCGTCCGATTTACGGAGCAGATCGACGGTCGAGATAAATCCATAATTTCTCAGATGGAAAACTTTAGAATTTAATTAAAACCCGTTTTTGATGCTTTTCAAAGGTTTTTTGGTGTTTTTGGGCAGAAGAATTTCATTGGAGGGATAAGCGCCCATTGGTTAAAGCGGTCAGTTCCAGCGCTCGAGTTTATGGAGGAAGGGGATAGAGGCTTAGCCCGAGGGGGCTAAAGTCTGATGTATGAAAAATAGGCATTTTGTATGGTTTTTACAGGGAAATGAAGGTTTCGGTAAGGTCAAAAAGTGGGTTTTTAACCTTATAAAAGGGATTTTAATGAAATCGAAAGGACAGAATATGAAATTGTGGGGTTTTTATGAGAAATGGAGAATATAAAATGAGGGTAGTGGTGGGAAGAAAGAAAAGGAAAAACGGTCCTTTGCAGAAGTCTTCAACTGTGGATTTTTATAGGATTTCAGAAGCTTTTGAAGTGTGAAACAACAGTAGTAAAGGTTTTGAATAGAGGGAAAAGGTAGGAGGCCTTATAGAGACTTCAAGAGCCAACAAGTTTTAGTGGTAAAATTTGTTCCTTGGACACTCCCAAAAGTTTTAGCCACCTTTAGGTCTAACAAAATATTATAGGTGGCTAACACCAGTGTTGTTTGATTTGGTCAAAGTTGACCTAGTCTACATGCTCCATCCCATTTTCACACCTAAGGGTCTTCAATCCAGCTTTTAGATGACCTCCTTTCACATTAGTAGTGTTTTTATTCCTAATAATGAGATTTATGGGTCTCCATACCTTCTTATTCTTCTAACTAAGAATCAAAATCAAAAACTAATATTCCGATTAGCTATATGCTAATTTAGAAATATTACATAGTTGGGAATTCTTACAAAGATATAAGCGATATATGTACCATAAGGAATCATTTTTTGTAACTAAATGTATCAAATGTACTAGGATCTTGCTGCAATTTCTAAATGAGTATCCACATTTATTCATCCTTCTTTCCTTCGTCCCTTGCTTCGGTTATCCAATATGGTTGGATAATAGAAATGACACAAATAAATGCTTCCACCTCTTCATCTTTTCTTGAGAGTGCATCTGGAACAACATTTAGCTTCCCTTTTTCTATAAATATTTCAATGTCATAACCTTTGTGCCCCATTTTTTCTGCTCTTCTGAAGATATTATTTGTTCCAAAAAGTGTTTAATACTATCATGACCAATTTTTACCTTTAAGTGTCTTCCCATTATGTAAGGTCACCATTTCTTTAATGCATGTAGTATTGCCAACATTTCCTTCTCATAAATAGATTTTTGTAAATACTTTCCTTTGATTGGATGAATTTTGAAAGAAAAGGGTCTTCATTATTGCATTAAAACAACACCAGTTATATTTCCTGAGGCATCACATTCCACAATAAAGGTTTTTGTGAAGTTTGCCGTAGCTAAGACCAGTGCTAGGAACATTCCCTCTTCAAGATGTTCAAAGGCCTTAGTTTCTTTAGGAGTCCATGAAAATTCATATTTCTTCAATAATGTTGTTAGAGGTGTTGATGTTCTCCCATAATTCTTAAAAAACATGAGATAATACCCTATTAACCCAAGAAATCCTCACAACTTCTTTAGGGTTGTGGGGACTTTACATTCCTTAATGGCAATAATTTTGTTAGGGTATACCTTAACACCCTCGTGACATACAATATGACCCATATATTCCACCTATTTTACTCCAAAGAAACATTTGGATGTTTTTCGATATAATTTACTCTCCTCCAATAGTTTGAGTACCCTATCAACATGTTGAACATGATCCTTCCAAGACCTACTGTAGATTAATATATCATCAAAAAACACTAGCACAAATTTTCTAAGGAAGGGTTTGAAAATCGAATTCATCAACCCTTCAAAAGTAGAAGGTGCATTGGTAACGCCAAAAGGCATGACCAAAAATTCATAATGACCCTCATGAGTTTGAAATGTTTTTTTCGGAATATCTTCAGTATTCATTCTAATTTGATGATATCATGCATGAAGATCCAACTTGGTAAAATAAATTTCTCCATGTATTTCATCCAATAATTCATCAATCACAGGAATCGGAAATTTATCTTTAATAGTGAGCTTATTGATCTCCCTATAATCCAGACACTTGCATCATGATCCATCCTTCATGTGCACCAATACTACTGGAGCAGAGCAATAATTTTGACTAGATTTATTTATACCAACCTCTAACATTTCTACATTCAGAGATTCAATTTCACTCTTTTGGACATAAGGATATCTGTAGCGCCTAATTTTTGGAGGAACACTTCCTAGAATAAAATGAATAGCATGATCATGATCATGAATAGGTTGGAGGCGTTTGGGAGTTTCAAACACCTTGAAATTATTGTCTAAGAGTTTTTGGATATCTGGAGAACTAGATGATTTTGATGTTGGAACTTCTAGTGAGCATAATTGCGCAATTACACATTGTTGTTATTTTTTCAGAGGTTTTTTCATAACACTAGAGCTTATTATCTTTCTTGGATTACCTATGATACCCCATAATTCAAATTCCTTTCCTTCCAGAAAAAAATTCAACAAAATTATGTGAAAATTAAAAGCTACCATCCCCAAAGATTGTAACCATTGTACTCCTAGTACAACATCAACACCTCCCATTGGAATGGAAAGCATTGGAATATTCAATACATATTCCCCCATGGTTAGATTGATATTATGTCAACCATCATTTGACATTATGGTGTTGGCTATAGGAAACAATTTAATTCCTTCACTACCTTACAATGAATAAAATTATGGGTACTACCCGAATCAATAAACATTATTACTTTTTTCTTCTTGATATGCCCTTCTATCTTGAGAGTTTAAGGAGTCGTAATTCCTACAAATGCATTACATGATATGGTTGGAATCATTTCTTCTTCTTCTAGGGTTTGTTCCTGGTGTATATCCTCTTCTTTTGAAGTTTCTTATTGATTTTCTTCCTCCTCTTCACAATCTATGCAAAATAATTTCTTCTCAACACACTTATGACCTTTAGTGTATTTTATATAACAACTGTAGCAAATACCTTTGGCTCCTTTTTATTCCAATTGCTGTGGTGTCAACCTTGTAGTTTGTGGAATTCTAGGAGTAGCAACACTTCCATATTTATATATGTGAGTGGTAGGCTTCCTTGTTGCCATAATTGTACATTCAAATTTTCTTGCCAACCTAAATGCCTTCTCGAATGAATCAAGTTCCCAAAGGTGAACCTCATGTTGGATGTTATTCTTTAAAGTCCCTATGAAGACAACAATCCTGTGTTCCTATGGAATATTGGATACCCTTATATTCAATTTTTGGAAGTCCTCAATGTGCTCCACCAGTGAACCCTTTTGTTTTATATTTATCAATTGGCTAAATAAGGTGTTTCTTTTTGTAACCTCATAATGTGTTATCATTTCCTCCATAAAAATTGACCAAGTGACAATTTTTTACGAGAGAAAAGCCATCGATATCATACAAAATTATTTTGTTCTAAATTTAAAGTTGCAATGTGTACCTTTTGTGCATTTTTCACATTATTGAGATCAAAATATTGCTCCATATGTAGTATCCATGTTATAGTATCCTTTCCATCAAACTTCCTCATATCCATCTCTAGAATATGGTGGTTCTTCCATCCAAAATTATATTTTATGAAATCACAATTAAAATTCATTTTTTTCTTATCATGAGTTTCATCTACTACCTTTTCGCCATTAGGAAACATTTCTTGTATCAACTTTTTCAAACCTTCCATGTATGATTTTAGATCATTCTTCATGTTTTCCATGTTGTATTTCATGTTTTAATCGATCTTAGCTTCCATGTCATCCATCTTAGCTTCCATGCCATCCTTATTAGCTTCCATGCCATTCTTCAAACCATTCATCTTAGCTTCCACGCCTTTCTTCAAAACTTCCATTTCATTTTTTGTTACTCTTTTTGAGAGAAAAATTTGGTGCACTTTCTCTTGTAATTTCGATATTTCATGTTGCAGTTCTTTGTCTTCATGGGTCATAGTAGAGCCTTTTGAAGGCTTAAAGGGTGTTCAATTATTTTTAGGGGGGATTTTAGAACACAATGCTGATATCTATTCTACAATATTCCCTTGGAATCAATTCAAACTGATTTTTCAAACAAGACTTATGCAATTTGAAAAAAAATACACACATTTTTCTTATTTTTTAGGACCTCGATATTGAAACTAAATTATCTCTATTATTTCAGATCTTCAATATCGGAAATTCGGTCCTCTCGTAGCCCTTTGAATTATCTTTTGAATGCCATAGGCCTAACCTAATTTGGATTCTTCAAGACAAAGTTATGCCCAATCTTCCAAAATGACCTAATTATGGATCGGTTCAGTAGAGAAAACTTGTACAACGTGCCACATGTCATTGTTTCCTCCTTAGGCTCTAAAATTGATACAAAGGAAATGATAGTCTATGTACTTGTGGAAACATTTTATAGTATTCCAATCTAATTCTCAGAGAGAGAGTTATGGTGATTTTCCCATGGTCACCTCTTTGAGAAGAAATTCGGGATCTTGAAAAAACCCTAACTTCCACAGATCATAGATCCGAAAATATTACGAACGAAGATCTAAAATTTTTACAAGACGTTCCTCAGGAATTTGGGTTCATGTGATAAAAATTTCAGCTTCTAAACCTTCGTAGAAAAAATGTTCCTAGCACTGATAGCTTCTAAACTCCACGATGACCTCTTTGGAGTAGCAAAACCCTAAATTCCAAAGCTCTGATACAAAATGTTATGAAACAAGCTCGAAATATAGAAGAAAAGAGATATCAATGCCTTAGAAATAAGCCAGTTTGATGGGGCAACCTCCTTTATGTTACATAAATGAACTGTTATTGGATGATACAAATGACAAAGCCTCCTTCTATATATAGGAGTCCATGGGGTCACAATATAATCCTAGCCGACCTAAGAATAATAATGTAAGGGAACAATAATAATATATTTGGTTTATAGGGGTATAATGATAACAATAAGGGGGATACACTAAAAAAAATAAGTGACTACACTAGTAATATAGGAACCTAACATTCTCCTACCTAACTAATCAAAAATAGTGGTAGCCTTTATTTCTACACTAAACCTAATCCACATTCAAAATAAATATGGTAGAATCTATGAAGATCAAGATTTCCCTAGTCAGTTTGAGTGGTATCTGTTTTAATTCATTTTCAAGGAAACCATGTGTTGAGCTTGTGGATATTTCTTGTTTTGTTGGACTTCATCTTTTTTTCTTGCACATTTTTGACTAGCTACCATAGGTCCCATCTATTTAAGGAAGATTCCAAGAGATGAGACTTATGTATCTTGAATCGAGGCATAAAGTGTTGTGAGCAAAAGATCTTAGAGAATATATCTTGGAAAGGAGTAGTGATTCTTTTATACCTTATTATTTTCCTGCAAAAATTCTAGGGCTTCTTTGATGATTTCTCCTTCCCAAAATTCTTTCCCCACAGTCAAATATTTCGTGGAAATTCATACTTCTTGGTGAAATGACGCTTAAGAAAATATGTGAGACATACTTTCAAATTTTTCCTTGCACATGCTACAAATTCCTAGGCCTTTCCAGGACCTATTTTATATGTTTTCCCATGTAATATTTTCTGTTATTAGAACTAGCCATAAGAATATTTTGGTTATAAGAGGATCTTGGAGCTTCCAAATGAGATACAAGTTCTAAGGTTCTATGAATTCAGGGAATGAAATTTTGATTTGTAACCAAATTTTATCTTGTATATTCCAGGCTCAATATTTTCTTCCCATATTAGATGGTAAAGGTTCCCATTTTTCCTAATAGAGGTGGTTTTGAGTGCTCCTATGAAATAATCCCTTTAATTTCCATGTGCATCTTGAACACTAATACGAGGTTTCTTCTTCCATGATGATTTCCCAAATTCTCTGATTGTTGGATGGGGAGTCATAAGAATTATTTATAAGTTAGAAGATGTGTTCTCAGCATAGCCTACCTATAATAAATCTTGATAAATTAGGAGCATGTCCCCCTATCGATGAGTCAGTACCAAATCTAACCTTCTACCCGTTCCTAATCAAAAAATCTAACTAATGTTTTATGAGATGGAATTCCTAAACTACATGTTTCCACCATTGAGCCTCCTCTCATTGTATTCCTTTGGTTTTTTATCTAATATTCTATACTCTGGGGGAAGAAGTATGTTTTCCTCTTAAACGTTTCGAAAAAAGTTTTTGGAGAAGATTCTAGACACCCTTCGTTACCAGATCCTAGGAGAATAGGGAATTATTTCTACATAAGGAATACATGCAATATCTATGCCATTTGTCTCTATCTAGAGAATAGCCAAGTTTCATATCTGGAAGTTCCTTTCCACATGGAGAGGAATCAATCATCATTTACAAAGGTGTTTCAATTGTAAAAAAGAAGATCACATGGGCATCTTGAGGGTTGTTCTGTTTTCAAGGTAGGAGAGTCCTTGAGAAATGCATATGGAGGGTTGCTTTGTGTCCAAAAAATATATATAATTTTCACTTCCATCCTCATCATCAATGCCATGCAAATTCTCCTTAGATACATTCCATTGGCACACAAAAGGCCATTGTAATAGAATTTATCTACAATTCAAACTATCAATAATAGTTGTGAAATAAAAGAACACTCCATGCATAAATACACACATTGTTAGGACTTCCTGAATGAAAAAAATTAGGAAGAGAAATATTTTGAATACCTTGTCAGCTAAGGAAGAAATTTTCTTGTTGGATCTCAGTGTCGATTCCACCATAATAGGTCATTTCCTACCTCACACTAAAATTAAAAGGAAATCTTATTCTACTAATAACATGGTATAGCACAAAAAAAATCAAATTAATGGACAGTTCTAGGTTTACAAAGAGGACAAAAGTAAATCAACACTAGTACACTTGAAAACAAGATATCTCTCTATACAGAATACTCATTTTATTGGTAATTACCCTTTCATACATTTTTTCCTCATGCAGTTGCGACTATCACTGTTGTTGCACCTCCAGTTGAGGGATTCAAGTAGCTGAGGCTATTTGAGTTACTAGTAACAGATGTAAAAACTTGGATTGACGCAACATTACTTGTACTCATGGGCCCCAATGATGAACCAACAACATAAATCAAACCTTCATTATGGACTTTATTGGTATCTGTGTTGATTCTTGAGTTTCGAATATAAGTGAGAGCACCAATCTGTTCATAGTAAGTGGAAGTTAAAGGGTCACTGATCCCAACTCTCTTAGGTATTATATTGTTACTAGACAAATAATACATTAAACCTTTTAGAGGTTTATTGAAGCCCAAAAATTCCATGTATGCACTTGAAATATGTTCACAATAAGACAGTTGTGTTCCATCCTTAATACCATTAAGATGGTCATAATAATCAGGGTTGGGAGCTTTGTTGTTTGAAGATGAGTAATAGTTATCATTTAGCATGGGAACATATGCTATCATATATTGTTCTATGTATGGAAGAACCTGGTATAAAGGTTCCTCATAGCTACCAAAGGATGATTGTAGAGCTAAGGGGGATGATGGTGATTCAACATGGAGTGGTGGAGGAATGGTATCACCACCATCTAGAGGTGGTGGTGGAACCCACACTTTTGGTGGAAGTTGAGTGACTAAAACCAATGCATCACTCCAAATTATATTGGAAATGAGTAGTATCATGACAAAAATTAGAATAAATTAACATAAATCTTGAAAACATCATGAGAAGGGACCAATAAAAATCCAAGGTTAAGCCTCCCCCTCCTCTAGGGATGTGGGATGGAGTGTATAGTATAAGATACCACACAAATCAATGAGGCTTAGTAGAAAGAATCAATTCTAAATATAGGATGACAAGAACAAGAAGAAATAAATATAAAACCTGAGAACATCATTATAACGGACCAAGAAAAGCCTGAGTTTAAGACTCTCCATCCTCTAGGGATATGGGGTGCTTTGGGTTGCTTCAATATTGGAGCTTAGAGTCCTCCCTTGTTGCATAACCTCTTTCTGTACCCTCGTGACCCATATTTGATCGTTTATTTCATCAAGGAGTCATATTTGTTATCTAGCCACTATAAAGTTTCTAATATGGTATGCAAGATAAGTTTATCTTATTCTAGTTATTTTTCCATGTTGGTGGATATAATATCCTTGATTTTCCATCACAGGTCCATTGTGAGAGAATATTAGGGGATTTTTCTTCACGAGACACCAGTATCTGGCACAATATTCTCTAGTTATATCTCAATCATTTGGTTGTGGGTTTCCCTTCACTGTCAACATGCCCTGTCTTCCAGATTTTCCATTTTCTAGATGGTTGAAGCTTTGTACCACACAATGTATCTCTCTATATTTCTAGAGCTTCATACATTTTCCTTCAAGTGCAATGTTGGGAGGTGGCCTTTTAATTTCTGCCTTGAGGATTTGGTGGTATTTCTATGTCTTAGTATTTTGGGTGGACTACATGTGTCCATGTGATCCTTCTTGAGGCCTTATACTCCAAATAATCAGCACCGGGGAAATATAATCTATTTAAATAGATTTTGAACCAGTAATATATGGGGCTCTTCTGATAGATCCTTGATACTTGGATATCTTATTCACCAAATGCTGATTTTGGTTATTGCAGGTGAAGATCTAGAGAGTCATTATGGCTCTAAGTAAAGCCAAGGAACATTGACCATGGTTATAATCCATTCACTTCCATGATAATTCATGGGCCCTCTCACATACTAGTTGCATAATGGTTGTGGCTCTCTCTTGAACTGGATCTATGTAAATGAACGTGACATACAAATATCTATTACACTTTCTTGCATGATGGCTACCTTTCCTATCTTCACTTGCACCTATAATCGCACTGGTGAGATTACTCCATATCACCTGATCTAGGGGAATATGGAAATCATGTTATTCATAAGACTTTGTTGAAACTTTTTATTAATTTGGTGCTATTATTAGATACCTCCAACTAATTGGTCATGATGCTAATGTGCCCAGACTTTTTGCCATTGGTATTCATTGGTATATTTACTGGATTTCAAGGTAATATCCTTGAGTGATTAATACTAATCTACAGTGACTTTTTTCCCCAATCAAGACTAATATTTTCATAGTAATTGTGCCCTAGGTTCTGTATGGAGATAATGAGTGTGGTATTTGTACTCTTACCACTCTTAAAATCATTCATACTAGTAAGACACCTTAGAGGCATTGTATTGATATGCATGCCACAATGGGGATTACAACTCCACATTCTCTTCACAATATTTCTATAGAAATCCCATAAAAAATATTTCTATGCCTTTTTAGAACTTACAAACCTTTACAATATTATGTAGAAATCCCATGAAAAGACATTGCACCCATTTTAAGAATTTAAAAGTTTCAATAATATAGCTCAGTCATTATGTTATATAGTTCTATGCTTGTTTCATTCTTTAGTAAATGGATTTTTAACCTCCTTTTCCACACTTATTGACCTTGGTTTCAGCATCAAATTTATAGAAGGGAAGTTCTCTATTGTTTATCTTTTCTTCTATTTTTCTCGCTCCAACTACAAGGGAACCCAACTAAATCTTGATTACTTCAAATTTAAATGGTGCTTCCCTGATTAATGGTGAATTTGAATAAGCATAGAACAATCACTTCAAAGTGTTTATTATACTGATAAGAAATTTTTTGTTCCTATAGCGATGTTATGCCTGTGCATGAGTCTGATTTCAGTTGCATTGTTTGTGTCTAACATATAGAAAAAGTCACTGAGATTATGTATAGGAAACTGAAAATTTAAGAAAAATAAATAAATTAATGTCTAATTTTTCATTTCACAGACTTTCCACCTGATAAGGAACCTTTGGATTGGAACAAAAGAATGAAGGTTGCAACTAGTGCTACTAGAGAGCTCGATTATTTGCATGATAAACCAAATCCACCAATTATTTATCATGATTTTAAATCATCTAACATATTTCTTGATGAGGGGTTTCATACAAAGTTATCAGATTTCAGGCTTGCCAAAATTGGCCTAGTTGGAGATAATACATATGTCTCTACAAGAGTAATGGGTACATATGGTTATTGTGCACCTGAGTAAGCTATGAAAGGTCTAAAATTTGATTTCTACAATTTTGGTGTGGCTTTATTGAAGTTGACTACAAGAAGAAATGCCATCGATAATTCGAGGAGTGTTGGAGAGCACAATATTGTGGCCTGGGTAAATCCTCAAACTTTTGTGGATCCAATGAGGTTGTTTGTAAATAAAAAACATGAAAATATGGCGGTTAAACTCCCTCATGAATCAATTCTTCTATAGTGGTCTGATCATCAAACTCCATATCAGCTTCCATGTCTACATGTTCACCTCCATGTTCTGAGCTCTCAACAACATTTTCAAAGGTTGAAATGAATATCCTTTATCAAGTCATTTCCATTTTTCGTATGAGGACTTTAAAAATCTCCAATAGCACATTCTGAGGCCCTAGAATCAACTACCTACCTTATCTCACCTTCCTCTAAATCATGGTTTGTATAACTATAAGCATATACTTGATTGGGAGACTTGTTACATATTTCCTGCTTAGGTGAAGGCATGTTTTCAAACTCAGAATATAATGTGCATCCTTCATCATTAGAGAAATATGATTCTTATCTGGGGAAAGACATGTTTTCCTCATTCATTGGATATTTTATGTGATATTAAACTTCGACACAGGCATGAATTTTATTAATTTCATCCATATTACTTTCTCTCAATATAGTTTTCGATTGAGCTCAATTTCATAAGGAAGAAATGAAGTGGATAAAATCCTACATTGATATACTCTTGCTGACACCATAAACTATCCCACAATAAGGACAAACTTAAGTCACTTAAGTTGTCAGTGCATATGTAACCAAAATGGCCCCAAATAATCTCCATGTGAGAGAAGGGTTTTGCAGTCAGCTACTCAAATTTCTGCCTCCATTGCATACCTTAGTCCCATGTTCGGAGCTCGAATGATAGCAATATTCCTGAAAAATGGTTGTATGTACAGGAAATCATTGGAGAAAAACTAGAAAATGAAACACGTGGAAAGATAACTTACTGCAAGAAAAATGATGATAGTAAGCTATCAAATTCATTCTTTGAAGATAGAAAATTTCATTCTAAAATAGATAAAAAATAAAATTGAATGTGATATATACACTAGCTATCAAGAGCCTTGAATCTCTTGTTTGAGAGTTTTGAATTGTTTGTCTTGGTTCAATGTTTTTGTTTCCTCTAAACATTGTTGTAATATTCCCAAATGAGAAAAGAATGAATATACAAAAAAATTCTTGAAATATTAGTGTATAACATCACATCAAAATATGAGACCAATATGGAGCTTTCTTATTAAAAATAATAGCAGAAAAATACTACAAAATAATGGGGCACAAACCATACAGCATGAACCAACAAGCCTCCAATAGATAAATCCCCTCAATAATGAGGTGATGCGACTACACAAAATGTCGGAAGAGTGCTACAACACAGTAATAGGAGCACTGCTACAACATATGAACATACAATGATACAATGGGCTGATATATTCCTCAAGAGATATAGAAAATGAAGATCTAGGCTCTATAACAACCTTCCAAGGCAACCCAAGAGGGTTTCCGGAAAACATAGCCCATAATAAAATATGAGTTGGAGACCTAGGGATGAAAGTATGCTGCAAAAAAATGACTAAAGATTTATGGATAAGGATGATATGGAAATAATTAGCTCTCCTCGAATGGATTCTATAGATGAAAGGTTGACCCCCCCACTAAAGAAATCACTCCCCAAATCATCTACTTCAACTACCCCTCCAACTCCTCCCTAGAATAACACAGATCTAGACTGATACTATGCTAAAGGGGATAAAAACATTGTGGCCTGGTGCCAATATATATCAATGATGCTCAACGGCTTTCCTTACTAGCCTCCCAATGGAAGGAAACCTTCCTCCATTGAAATATAGCTCAGAAATCACCCAAATCAACTCTCCACAACTTTTGCTCTGTAACACAACACAACCTTAATAGGAACTACGATGTACCATAATGCTAAAGCTTTGGCCTAATGTCGAAATGTGGAAATATAGTGTAGATAATTCTCCTGAGTGGGAAACCGAAGTCCCCCAAGGATGAAGGTGGGATTCAAGCTTGGGAACACCCTGTGCTGAACAACACTGCAATCTTAGCTGAACAGTTGAAGAGAGCAAATAGCCATGCAAACCATATCAAAATAAAAATCTAAAACATATCCTCTATGGCTACCATCCCCTTTCTTATATAAGGGGTGAGATTCCTCACCCTTGGCCCCACTCATTAAGGCCACTACTTCCATGCATGGAGTCTCCCTCCATAACTACATTGTCCCATAATGAATGCCACTCCTCCATGACAATGTTTTTGATTAGGTAAAGTTGACCCAGTCCATGTGCTCTAGCCCCTTTTCACACATAAGGGTGATTTATGAAGCCACTAAAGTGATATTATTTCACATTAGTAGTGATTTTATTCCTACTAAGGAGATTTATGGGTCTCCATACCCTCTTATTCATCAATCTAAGATGCAAAAAAAAATTAATATCCCAAGTATATTGTAGTTAATTGGGAATATTACAGTCATCCCCTCCCAAAATTTTCTTGTCCTCAATCAAATGTAAAGGTGTAATATTCCTAAATTTTCATGAAGCTAATTGGAATATTAAAATCTAATTTTTCTTCTTAGTTAGAAGAATAAGAGGGTAGGGAGTTCCATAAATCTCATTAGTAGGAATAAAGCTACTCCAAATGTGAATGGAGGGCATCAAAAGAGCTGGATAAAGCTCCCCTATGTGTGAACAAGGGAAGAAGCATGTGGACTGGGTCAAATTTGACCAAATCAACAACGCTGGTATGGAAGTAGTGGGAATTTAGTGTGGGACAACATAATTTTGGAGGGATCTCCTTTGCATGGAAGTAGTGCCTTTAATGATTGGGGCCTAGGGTGAAGAAGCTCACCAAGAATATAAGGAAGAGGATAGTATCCATGGTATTCATGTTTTATATTATCCTTGATTTTTGTCTGTTAAGAATTTTGGCTCTCTTCAGTTGTCTAGCTAAGATTGCAGTGTTATTTAGCACAAGGGTGCTCCCCAACCAGAATCCCACCTCTATCACGGAGAATCCTAAAAGGAAGAGAATTTGTACTAAAATTTCACATTTCAGCATTTGGCCAAGCTACATCTTTCTTCTACAGCATAGATTCTATTTAGATATGTGTTGAGTTGCAGGGTGCAGCAATGGAGGATTTATTTGGGCCATTTCTGAGCTCATCTTCAGTGGAGGAAGATTTATTTCCATTGGGAGATCAGTAAGGAAGGTCCTTGCGCATCATATCATATTTTGGCATTAGGCCAAGGCAACATCATCCCCTATAGTGCAGTTCTAGTCCATGATTGTGTTATTTTAGTGATTTGTTGCAAGGATAAGTCCATTGCTCCATTTGGAGTGTTTGCTTTCCATTGAGGGGATCAACCATTCATTGAGAGATTATTTTGGAGGGGTTCTTTAAAATATACATCAGATTCATCCACCTCCCTTTTAGGTGCCCAGTTTTAGAGTTTATTCAGCCCTAGGGCTCCATTCCATCATTTGGATATTTTGTGTATTTATGGAAACCCTTCCCAGGTTATCTAGGAAAAGTGTGTGGCAGCACATATCTCCATTTTTGGCATTGTATGAGCATTGGATTATCATATCCATTTATTTATATTTCCCAGCTACAGTATTACTGATTAAAACTACACTGCACTTGCTTCAGTGTTTTATGTAGCAACTGTAACTTGTGTTTGGGTGTTTCATGTTGTTGGAGGCTTCTCTAGCCCAGCTTGAGAGGTTTGTTCTCCAAGATTTTGTATACATTTGTTGCTGATATACTTAATACAATGAATCTATCTTTGGATAAAATTTAATGTATTGATATTTGATTCTTATTTCCATTATTTTGTGTTATATTGTTGCTTTTCCCATTTGGGAATATTACAGTGGTATCAGAGCATAATCTTGGCTCGGCCTGTGAGTTTCAGCCAATATGCTATAAGAAGAAGAAGCTTCTCACAGAAAAGAGAAGATTCACGGAAGAGAAAAATGAAAGTCTCCATTATTTAGTGAAATGGAGGGAAAGAAGTTTTTAGAACTTCTTCTCCAAACTATGCATGATCTTAACAGAGAAATCAAGGAAATGAGGAGGGAAAGACATGAAGGTCCCTCAAGAATATTTGCATATGAAGAAAGCTCTAGTTCTTAATATTATGGGTGTGATCATTCATCCACACAATCAAATCTACAATGCTGTACCATTCCTATGTTCATATCAAGAAAGATGGTGGAAGGAGATGTACCAAAGGAGGAGACTCTTGGTGACTATCTTCAATAATATGAATCTCAATAATAGAGGTTCAAAGATCATCTAAAATTTCAAGGTTTTTGGAAGATCAAGGAGAATAGAATACCTAGCAACCATGATAGAAGAAAAAGGTGCAATAAAAATGATTTGGGTAGATTATTTCTATCTACTTTTGATGGGTCACCTAGATGCACAACTAGGGCTTGGGTGAAGGAGCTAGACACCTATTTGCAGTAGCACCAAGCTTCAGAAGAATAAACCATTAGAGTAGCAGTGCTGCATCTTGAAGGTAAGGTTTATGCCTGGTGGTTTTATGAAACTTCTTCCTTAAACCATGTAAAGTTATCTACTTATGCAAAGATCACTAGGAGGTTAGTGAATAGATTTGATGTAAAAAATTCTGAAAATTCCTTGGTTGAGCTAACCAAGCCTAAAAAAACAAAAACTTTGCATGAGTTGGAAGGATCTATAAACCCAACTCCATTCTAGAATACTATTGAGGGGGTGAAAATCTTTCAGAATACCTTTCTAGAGGCAAGATCCCCACTTCAGAAAGAGCTCTCTTCTCAAAGTGAAGACATGGATATATCTTTTTCAAAAGAGAATCTAAACAAGGAGCCTCTTAATGATGATGAGGCAACATCCATTCATGATGAAGGAGAGGAGAAGCTAGGAGGTAACAAAATTGTCACATCAGGAGCAGATCTAGTACCTCATGGAGAGGAAGATGGATCAATTACTCCAATGACATGAATTCATGTACCCTTACAAGAAGATCCAAAGAATCTCATATGTGGAGATCAGGGCACAATCCATGAACAACATCTACCATCATTGGTAGATTGTGAGATCTTGAAGATGAAATAAGAATATAGGTAGGAGGACCAACATCATATGATTAGGAGCACACAGCCCTATATATTTCATAAGGTTGATGCATAGAAGAGGCATACCGATTTGTGCAGTGAGAGCAAGGACAAAGAAGTCCACTCATTTATGGAGTCTACTCTTAGTATTGGTGTCTCATTGCATGGAGGCATTCCACCTGGGAGACCACCAGATCAGGAGATGATGAGAGATGCTTCACATTTAGTTGCACCACTCATTCATCCCAAAGGGGTGAGAACATTGAAAGGACTTGACATAGTGCAGAGAGTCTAGGGTAGAATCAAGGAGGAGGGATACATTCACCCAATATCAATATTAACCACACTCACCAAACATCTTGCATTGAGATAAGATGTTTCACGGATGGATGGCACCATCAGGGTGCAAGGAGACCACTCCATGGCTTTTAAGAATCAGAAAATACTTCCACATTTGGAGGAATATTACACATATGGTAGAGGTTGGTGGCCACTCATTCTTACATTAGAAAAACTCAAATTGTTTTTGATGGTTTATAGCTTCTCATGGAAGGCTATCCTCAAAAAACTTCCACCTTCACTAGAGCATGAGAAATTGTAAGAGGAGTAGAAAAGGAAAGATTTCAGCATCTCGATGTATGACTTTAGCATGGGAGATGTCAAAGAAAATAGCATCAACATGACATGTTCTTCACATGATAGATCAGCAACATTGTCATTATTGAGTATTCACCCTTATTGCAGATCCCAGTTTTTAGTGGAATGTTCCAAGGTTCTCCTTTCATGCAGGAGTATTGATGCCCAGTTATCTGATAGGATATATGTAATGGTAGATGGGGTCCTCTATTTTCCAAGTAGAGTCTTCATGACTAGAGCCTCTAAGATCAAGGAGAAGCTACTAGATGCAGCATATGAATGGTTTCTCTCCAAACCCACTGGTTTTATAAGAGCATACCCTATTATCCTGTAGGGATTCATTTGGGAAGGCTTCAAAGAGGAGATCCATGGATTATTTGGGGGATGAGGAGAGACATGACTCTTTGGTAGAGTTATCACAGCTAGTTACTTTCTCATTAGGAGTGAGAGGAGGCCCATCTATGAGCCACCTTACTAGCTTGAACCAAGTACATGGTAAAGATTGTATTTCTATACGTCATGATTCATTTACTATGTATTTTCATTTCCTTACCATTCATGTGCGAGTAATTGCTCCAAGAGGGGACACTCTTTATTCTATAATTCATGCTATACTTAAGGCCATAAGCAAAATTGATGATGGAAACTCCCTAGGAGATCTTGGGGAGATGATATCTTATGCAGAGTATGCTCAATTTGCACCATAAACCATAGACCTTCTCCAAGCTTGTGAGGAGATTGGGGCAGCAAACAAGTGGTTGGGAAACCACTCATCATGCCATATTCTAATGTAGTTAGGAGTAAAACTATGTTGGTTGCACTTGAGGGACCATTTTCCTTCTCCATTACTACACATGGCAGCTACCATGACTTTGATTGTGATTGCGTATGTTGATGATGTTCTTATTATTGTTGGGGACATTATTGGAGGGATGACAGGTTGGTTGAATGTGTCCATTGGAGATGAAACGTCTCACACTTATTCATGCTTAAAGGGGAGCATGGGACATTATATGGATGCTACATTATATAAGTTGTTTCCTTATGAAGAGTGTATCATTGACTTATGTCTTTGGGAGGAGCCTCTCAAATGGAAGGAGTTTTTCTATGAATTACCTTTCTAGAGGGTGATTCATTTTATATGGATGATAGGTTAGAGGATGGAGCTTCACATGGTGATGATGATTCCTTAAATTTTTCAGATCTATCCTTGTAGTTTCTTGAGGACAAGCAACATTTGGGAGGGGAGGATTTTAATATTCCTAAATTAGCATGAATCTAATTAGAATATTAAAATCTATTTTTTCTTCTTAGTTAGAAGAATAAGAGGGTAGGGAGCCCATAAATCTCCTTATTAGGAATAAAACCACTCCAAATGTGAATGGAGGGCATCAAAATAACTAGATAAATCTCCCCATTGTGTGAACAAGGGAAATAAGCATGTGGACTGGGTAAACATTGACCAAATCAATAGCACTGGTATGGAAGTAGCAGACATTCAATGAGGAACAGTGGAGTTTTGGAGGGATAACCTTTGCATGGAAGTAGTGCATTTAATGACTGGGGCCCAGGGTGAGGAAGCTCACAAATAATATAAGGAGGAGGATTGAAGCCATGGTATCCATATTTTAGATTATTCTTGATTGTGTTATGTTAATACTTTTGGCTCTCTTCAGTTGTTTAGCTAATATTGCAGTGTTGTTTAGCACAAGGGTGTTCCTGAGCGAGAATACCACCTCTATCCTTGAGAAGCCTCAAAATAAGATAATTTGTACTACAATTCCACATTTTGGCATTTGGCCAAGCTACATCTCTCTTCTGCGTCATAGATTCTGTTCAGATATGTGTTGAGTTGCAGGGTGCAGCAGTGGAGGATTTCTTTGGGCCATTTCTGAGCTTGTCTTCAATGGAGGAGCCTTTATTTCCATTGGGAGATCAGTAAGGAAGGTCCTTGTGTTTCATATCATATTTTGGCATCAAGCCAAGGCAACATCAACCCCTACAACACAGTTCTAGTCCATGATTGCATTATTTTAGTGAGTTGTTGCAGGGGTATGTTCAGTGCTCCATTTGGAGTGTTTGCTTTCCATTGAGGGGATCAACCCTTCATTGAGATAGTGTTTTGGAGGATTTATTTCAGATATACATTTAATTCGGCCACCTCCCTTTCAGGTGCCTATTTATAGAGTGTATTCATCCCTAGGGCTACATTCCGACATTCTGATATTTTGTTTATTTCCGAAACCCTTCTAGGGTTATCTAGGAAATGTGTATGGGAGCATAGATCTCCATTGTTAGCTTCGTATGAGAATTGGATTATCAGATCCATTTATTTATATTTCCTATATTTTTTATTGCTAATTAAAACTATCTTGTACTTGCTTCAGTGTTTTGTGTAGCAACTGCAGCTTGTGTTTGGGTATTTCTTTTTGTTGGAGGCTTCTATAGCCCTGCTTGAGGGGTTTTTTCTCCAAGTTTTTGTATAAATTTGTTCCTGATATAATTTATACAATGGATCTATCTTTGGATCACATGTAATGTATTGATATTTGCTACTATTTTCCATTATTTTGAGCTATATTTCTACTTTTCCCATTTGGGAATATTATGTAATATTCCCAAATGGGGAAGCATCAATATATGAACACAATAATGAAAGATCAGTGATATATCAACACATAAAATGTAATAATATCCAAATATCCATCATATTAATCTCATAGTAGCAAATTTATACAAATCCTTGAGGAAATAATCACTCAAGCCAAGCAAAACAAGCCTCAGGAGAACATGTACATGGAAAATGAAGATCAATGCTACACAAAAAATACCCAAGGCTATGGCAGCATAGTTTTATAAAGGATAACCACTGCTAGAGAATTTAAATACATGGATATGCAATGATATACCTCATACAATGTTGGGAGTGAAGATCTAGGCTCCCAAACTCAATTCCATGATAATCCGGAAAGGATTTCCTGAAATATGCAAAATGGAAAAAATGCCAGAGTGCATTTGAAACTCAATAACTCGATGGAGATGGTTGAAGATGCTACACAAAATGAATAAACCTCCTCCAATGGGTATTCCAAGTGAAACTTTGATCCTAACACTGAAGATCTCACCCTCCAAACAAACACCAACCCCTCACTGCAAATGGACACAGAAATAACGTAGTCATTGAGGGATACTACACTGTAGGTGAAATAAAATATGTTGGCCAAGAGCCAAGATGTGAAATCAGCTCCAAAATCTTCCTGACTGATCTCCCAAAGGAATGGAAGCTCCCTCCTTTATAAAACAAGCTCTAGAAGTGATGTTGTGAACCCTCCACTCCAACACCCTACAACACAACCCAACTCTAAACAAAAATTGCATTGTAGTTGAAGGAGATAGCTTGGCCTCAATCCTAGATGTGGAGAAATGAAGTGAAAGATCCCTCAAGAGGCCTCTCAAGAAAGGAGAAGGAATTCCTAAATAGGAATGCCTTTTGCTAAGTAGCAAAAAAATCTCAACTAAACAACTGAATAATGTGTTGGGTTTGTGTTATATTCTTTCCATGACTAGTCATGTGCAGGGAGGTAACAGGGGGGGCGATAGCCCTCATGTACGTTGCATAGGGTGCAACGTATAGGGGGGTCACAGGGGGGCGGTAACCCCCCCTGTCGAGGTCTGGGGAAGTGCCCCAAAAACTTTTTGTTCCTTATTTTTCAGTGGGCGAACCTGCCCATGGTTTTGTGCATGGGTTTGCACATGGTTTTGGGGCATGATGGTTTTCGGCCCCTGGTATTTTGTAGATCCGGTCAAGGGAACTATGTTTATTTTCTAATACATGGTTAATGGATTGGGGTTTATGTATGCTTCTGCATGTATATATATGTGTTGTAACACTAAAAGGAATATAATGAAAAATCAAGTTGGTCGTCCCGATCTGGGATCCAAGGGAAAATCTCTTTGTTTATCTATTTTATGTTTTATGCTCTCGTTATTGTTTATTTCTATTTTAAAGATTCATTCGTAGATAAGTTTTGTACAGGGTTAAAATTTAAATTTGGTATCGTAGCAATTTCAGCTTCAAGGGGATGCCTTTGGTGTAAAGGGGTTTTTTGCTCGGGCTTAAGGTAGACCTTGTTCAGTGGAGATCTATGGGATCGATTCTTGCGATGAAAGAAGATGGTGAGCAGCAGGAAGATAGAGATCGAGAAATTTAATGGTCAGAGTTTTGAGTTGTGGAAGCTAAACATGGAGGATCTGCTGGTGGATAAAGATTAGTGGATCACGGTAGATCTAGGTACTAAACCAATGGCAATGTCAGATGAAGACTGGAAGAAACTCAATCAGAAGGGAAAGAGCAAAATACGGTTGTGTGTCTCTGATTCAGTATTGTTGAACGTATCTGGAGAAGCTACGGTGAAGACCTTCTGGGACAAACTAGGGACTTTGTACCAATTTAAGTCTCTGGTGAATAAATTGTTCCTCCGGAAAAAAATGTATAACCTAACGATGAAGGATGGAGACTTGGTGATAGATCATATGAATGCCTTCAATACTGTGGTAAGTTAGTTTTCATCTATTGGTATTAAAATCTCAGATGAATATAAGTGCATCAGTTTGTTGTGTTCTCTACCAGACTCATGGGACAGTCTAGTTATTGCAATAGGTAGCAATACAACTACCTTGAATTTTGATGATATTGTCTCAGCCTTGCTGTCGGAGGAAATGAGATGGAGAAATTTGGAGGGCTGGAATGGAGATGTCTTATCTGTGCGAGGAAGGTCCCAAAATAGAAAAAAGAATAAGGTTTCGAGTGGGAGATCTAAATCTCCTGGAAAGTTTGTAAAGGTGTGTTGGAAATACAAAAAGGAAGGGCACTACAAAAAGGACTGTAGATCTAAAGCTCCTGAGAAAGGAAATGGATCTAATGATGCTCCTTCTGTAGAGGCAAAAAACACCTCAGATGAAGGTGGGGATATTTATTTGGCTTCTTCTTCAAATACACATGTAGATAATGAGCCATGGTTGATTGACTCGGGTGCATCATTTCACTTCACTCCCCATAGGGAGTGGTTCTGCGAGTATGAGAAATATGATGGTGGTGATGTCTTCTTAGGTGATGATAGGAAGGCTAGAATCGTCAGACATGGAAAACTCAAGCTGAAGCTGCAAGGTGGAAGGATTAGAACACTTCCTGGTGTTCTACACATTCCTGCAATGGAAAAAAATTTGATTTCTGTAAGCAAGATGGATGATGCAGGTGTAAAAATAGTGTTAGAGAAAGATCCCTGTAAGATGGTTCGGGGAGCACTGGTATTAATGTAGGGATTTTGGATTGGAAATTTTACAAGCTTCAAAGTAGCACTATTATTGATTGGTGAAATAGTTTTGCGGTTCCTGGAAGTGGAGCGGAAAGCCTAGCGATCTCTGGAGAAAAGACCATGCTATGGCATCAAAGGCTTGGAAATATTGGAGAGAAGGGCCTTCGAATACTTCATGGAAATGGTATGGTATAAGGTATGTCTAACAGCTCTCTGGATTTCAATTTCTATAAACATTTTGTATATGGGAAGCAGAATCGGGTGATTTTTCCTTGTGGTGCTAAGAGGGAAAACAAGATGTTAGAGCTTGTGCACAGTGATGTGTTTGGACCTGTGTCGGTTCCATCATTGGGTAAGTCTGTGTACTATGTTTCATTGATAGATGAATTCTCAAGGAATACATGGGTATATTTATTGAGGGAAAAATATGAAGTCTTTGACAGATTTATAGAATTTAAGGCTCTCGTGGAAAACTAGACAGAGAGGAAGATAAAGGTGCTAAGGAAAGCTAATTATGGGGAGTTCTGCAAGAAGGAATTTTAAGAGTTCTGTAAGAAGTGTGGTATATAATGACAGAAGACTGCTCCATACATACCTGAGAAAAATGGAGTTGTAGAAAGAATGAACAGAACTCTCATGGAAAAGGTAAGAAGCATGCTCAGTGGTACCGAGTTAGGACAAGAATTTTGGGAAGAGGCAATGGAGACTGCATGTTACTTGGTTAATAGATCACCTTCATCAGTGTTGGAGGATAAGACTCCACATGAGGTATGGAATGGTAAGAAAATATCTCTTTCACATCTGAGGGTATTTGGATGTGATGCATATGTACATGTTCCAAAGGAGAAAAGGAGCAAGCTGGATAATAAATATGAAATGCGCATCTTTATTGGGTATAAGGATGGTTTAAAGGGTTACAAGCTTTGGAACACGGAAACAAGGAAGGTTGTGTACAACCAAGATGTGGTGTTCAGAGAGGTGAAACATATTGTTAAATATGAAGTCCTACCAAAGGAACTTGAGAAGATAGAGTTTGAGCTAAAGGAGGGTGAATCAAACTCTACAACAGAAGAAGGCTCAGAAGAGGAAGATCCACAAACTCCAGCTATGAGAAGATCAGTTCGGGAAAGAAGACAACCAAAAAGGTATAGTCCATCTACTTTCTGTTCAAAATTTTCTTTAAATATAACTAATGATGATCCCAAAACTATCAGAGAGGCAGTAGATTTAGAGGATGGAAAACTCTAGAAGGAGGCCATGGTTGATGAAATGGCATCCTTTTATAAAAATGAGGGATGGGATCTGGTGGAGTTGCCAGCTGGAAGGAAGCCCATCAGGAGAAAATGGGTCTTTAAGAAGAAGATGAATGTAGAGGGCAATGTGGAGAAATAAAAAGCTCGGTTGGTAGAAAAAGGTTATTCCCAGGTGCTGGGAATTGATTTTGGTGATATTTTTTCTCCTGTTGTGAAAGTTACTTCTATTAGATTACTTTTATCTGTTTCTGCTGCATTTGATTTTGAGGTAGAACATATAGATGTGAAGACACAATTTCTTCACGGGGATCTGGAAGAGGAGATCTACATGAAACAACCTGAAAGCTTTATGGTGAAGGGGAATAAAGAGCTGGTATGCAGGTTAAAGAAGTCTCTCTATGGGTTAAAATATTCACCAAGGATATGGCATCAGAAATTTGATACCTATATACGAGGACATGGCTTCACCAAAAGAAAGGAGGATCACTGTGTTTATTTTAAATTAATTGGTGACCGTGTTATTTATTTGGTCTTGTATGTGGATGATATGTTCTTTATTGTAAATGACAAAGAAACTATCCAAGATTTGAAGACCTAATTGTTCTCCAAATTTGACATGAAGGATCTTGGTGCTACAAACTATATTTTGGGCATGGAAATCAAGAGAGATCAGGCAAAGAGGAAGCTCTAGTTAAACCAGAGGAAGTATGTCGAGACTATATTACATAGGTTCAATATGCAGGATAGTAAACCAGTGAATGTTCTGATTCCTATAGATACAAAGCTGTCTGCTGAACAGTGTCCCAAGACACAAGAAGAAGAGGAGGATATGTCCCATGTTCCATATGCAAGTGCAGTGGGTAGCCTGAATGCAATGGTCTATACTAGACCAGACATTTCGCATGCAGTGGGAGTATTAAGAAGGTTTATGTAAAACCTAGGGAAGGAGCATTGGACAACAGTGAAGCAGGTTTTTAGATATTTGCATGGCACTGGTGATTATGGCTTGTGCTACCAGGGAAGACGAGGATTGGAAAGAGTGTTGGACATTCGTGGTTTTGTTGATGCAGACTGGGCTGGAGATCTAGAACAAAGAAGATCTACAAGTGGGTATTTGTTTAGCCTATTTGAAGGTGTAGTCAGTTGGATGAGTGAAATACAGTCTGTAGTGGCTCTTTCAACTATAGAGGTAGAATACATGGTAGCCACTCATGCAAGCAAGGAAACAGTTTGGTTGCAGAGATTGTGTTCAAGTATGGGGTTGGTGAAGCAAGCTATAAGGATAGACTGTGATAGCCAAAGTGAAGTTTTCTTGGCTAAGAACCATTCTTATCATTCAAAGACAAATCACATTAATTTTCAATATCACTTTGTGAGATATATGGTTGAAGCTAAAAGGGTGTTGATGGTAAAGATGGACACTTTGAAGAATGTTGCAGATGCATTGACAAATTCTGTGAGCACTTAGAAGTTCTCTTGGTGTAGATAAACAATGGGTGTTGCAAATTTGGGCTAACGACTCAACTCTCCTGTGTTCCCCTACGGAAAGAAAACAACAAGTGGGAGAATGTTGGGTTTGTGTTATATTCTTTCCATGACTAGTCACGTGCATCCATGGTTTTTGGTTCTTATTTTCTGGTGGGCGGACCCGCCCATGGTTTTGTGCATGGGTTTTCACATAGTTTTGGGGCATGGTGGTTTTCAGCCCCTGGTATTTTGTAGATTTGGTCAAGGGAAGTACGGTTATGTTCTAATCCAGGGTTAATGGATTGGGGTTTACGTATGCTTTGGCATGTATATATATGTCTTGTAAAACTAAAAGGAATATAATGAAAAATAAAGTTGGTTGTCCCAATCTGGGATCCAGGGGAAAATATCTTTTTTTATCTATTTTATTTTTTATGCTATCGTTATTTTTTATTTTATGTTTTAAATATTCGTTCGTAGATAATTTCTGTACAGGGTTAAAACCTAGAGAATGCACAATAGTCATACAGACCACAAAATCAATAATCCATAACATGTCCTGCTATGGTTGCCTTGCCCTCCTTTTATAAAAATGGAAGCCCTCTCACCTTGGGTCCCACTCATTAGGGTTTCCTCCACCAAGGAATCTTCCTCCCACTATCACTGTGCTATCTCCAAAGATGATCTCCACCTCTTATCCCAATGCTGTTGACTTGGTCAAACCTGACGTTGTCCAAATGCAAATGTCCCTTTTCACACATGAAAGTGTGAAATCCAACTTCTATTATGATACCTTTTCACATTATGAGGGATCATATTTTCAATATGCATGGGCCTCAGCCATTTATTCAACTGCTAGGTGATAAAAACAAAAATCAATATTCCAATTAGTTGTATGTTAATTTTGGAATATTACAGTCCTCCCCTCCCAAATGTTGCTTGTCCTTAAGCAACTGCAAGGATATAACTGATAAGTATCCCCTCCTCCTAGTGTAGAATCCACATATGATAAACTCCTCCAAGGAATGAGATGTTGTCTCATCAATAAATCTCCATATTGCCTCTCCCAAACATGCAAGCTAGTTAAATAGCTATCATCATGAATAAGTAAAGTACTCAAGGAGACAATAAGGTGTTTTCTAGAGGTCCCTTTGAGGTATGGGATCTCAAATTTATTGAGAATCATCATTCCCATGTGGATCCCCCATCCTTGAGCTATCATCCATACAAAATTACTTACATCCCAACATGGCAACTCCTGAAAATTCTCCTCCACCTTTGGCTACTGCAATGTAGGTGGGCTGAATAACTAAACATGGTAAAAAAAATAGCCTACCCCACTCTGTCCTCCTCTCCACTTATGATAAGTGTAGAGTATCTGATGATCTTGGGCTGCAATAATGTCGCCCTCAAGTGGCAAGATGAAGACTAGATCTCCAAATACCTTTTCTCCAACGTTATGAATCATGCTGGCCCAAACCATCCCATATGTGATGGATAGGCAATAATCACCATATGGCATCCAATAAATCCCATGGCCCACCTCATAAAGAATCAATTGTTTTCCTTAGTTTCCATATCACCTCCCATGCTCCCCTTAGAACATGTAATGCAGAAGGCGTGGGAAATATCTTTCCCCAAGGACGCATCCAGCCAATGTGGTTCTCTCCCAATCATGCTCCCAATAAAAATAAGAACAACATTAGCAAATGGAATCATGATTAGCATCATGCTAGCTGCCATATGTAATAAGGGAGAAGGACAAAGGTCCCTCAAATGTAACCAACGCAGTTTTACCCTCAACTGCATCAAAAAATGGCACGATGTGTCGCTTCCCAACCACTTTCTCGCTGCCCCAATATCCTCACAAGTTTGGAGAAAGTCTATGTTGGATGGTGGAAAGTGAGCATGCCTTGCATAATATATCATCTCCCCAAGACCTTCTAGGGAGTGGCCATCACCAAAACTACTTATGGTCTCAAGTAGACCATGAATTCTAGAAGAAAGAATGATCCTTTGTCCTCCTTGGAGAAATGTCATGCACATTAATGGTTAAGGAATGCACATATTCATTATACAGATTATTATGCAACCAAACAGTGTCCTTACCATATGATTTTCCCATGCAAATGGAGTGGCTCATAGATGAATCCCCTCTCATCCTCAAAGAGAAAATATTTGGTTGTTTTAACTCTTCCAAAGAGTTATGTATCTCCTCCATCTCCACATGATCCATGCATCTCTTTAAATGTTGATATATCTCCTCCTCAAAGCCTTCCCAAATGTACCCTTCCATGATGGTGTGATATTCTCTGATGGAATAAGTGTGGCTTAAAAGAAAGTCTTCATGAGATGCTTGTAGTAACTTCTCCTTGAGCTTGGAAGCTCTAGATAAGAAGATCCTACCATGATAGTAGATGAACCCATCTCTGACTCAATATCCCTCCTCATGCAACTAGTCATCCAATATCATACAAGTAAAAATATCCTTGGAATAATCAACCAACAGCTGGGATTTCCAATATGGATCTATCCTCCATGGTGGCAACGCTAATGATATATCACAAAGAACATATGTCATATGGCTGTCCCCCTCTTTAACATCTCTTATGCCAAAGATGCAAATTGGAAGGCTGCTATCCTTCCCATACTGCTCCTCCCACAACACAAAATCTGAAATGAGAGTCGGTAATGAAGATGTTGAGAGAATGCCTCTCCTCTTCTTGAGTCTAACCAAGAATCTCAGTGCTATATCAAGCTCACCCAAGGTCTTCACCCCTCTAGAATCAATGAGTGGTGCATCCAACTTTGAAGCATCTCTCACCATTTTCTGATCTGGTGGTCTCCCTGGTGAAATGCCTCCATGCAATTAGACATTAATATCAAGAGTAGACTACATATATGAATGGATAGACTTGTGCCTTCCCTCACTGCGCAATCCAGTCTCCCTCTTCTGTGCATCAACCCTCTGAAATATATAGGGGTGTGTTCCCTTCATCATATGATGTTGGTCATCCTCCCTACCTCCTCCTCTTGTTTACATGGTTCCACAATCTATCATCAATGGTCCATGCAGATCATGAGTTGTGCATTGATCTCCACATATGAGTTCTTGTGGAATTCCTTGCAATGATGCAGAAAACCATCCTATTGGAGCATGTGCTCCCTCTAGCTTTGCATGAGGTGCTATATATGCTCTAGCTATGACAGCACTATTGCCCTCAACCTTTTCTTCCTCTCCAATATGAATGGGAAACCTCCCAAGAATTGGATCCTCTTTTGAAAAAGGGATCTCCATGCCCTCTTGTTCAAGAATATAAGATAGAGGCTTGCCTCTAGCAAGGTATGATGCAAGATGTCAGCCTTCTCAACATTTTTCTGAAGTGGAGTTGGGTTTATAGGTTCCTCCAACTCATGAAAAAAAAAAATTTGTTTTGGTTTTTTTAGCTCCACCACATGTGTTTCAGAATGTTTCTCACCAAATATTTCTAGTATTCTCTTAGTGAAACTTGCATAAGAAGAATTATTTGCATTTTTCAAAGATAAATACTCAAATATCCACCATGCATAGGCCTTACCTCCAAAATGTAGCTCTGCAGCCTTGATGGCTTCATCTTCAGAAATTTGGTGCTGCTGCAAATAGGTGTCTAGATCCTCCACCCAAGCTCTAGCTGAACATGTAAGTGAACCATCAAAAGTAGATAGGAAAATTCTACTCATATCACGCTGCTTGCTCCTCTCCACCTTGATCTTGAAAAAATCTAGGAAAGTGATGTGATCTCTAAACTTCTTAGTTTGAGAGTCATATTCTTGCAGAAAATCACTAAGAGTTTCCCTCCTAGGCATTTCTTCTTCTTCTATCTCCCTCATAGCAAATCTGGGCATATGACTGCATTGTGCATCATAGTATGTGGCTTCATGCTCACACTCATTATATGAAAATTTAGAGTTTTCTTCAGATTCAAACTCTCTTGGAGATTCTCTACACATCTCCTTCCTCATCTTCTTAAGATCTCCATGAATGCTCTGCAAAGTTTGAGAAAGAAAATTTGAAAGTTTCTCCTCCTTTCTTCCTCGAAATAATGGAGTCTTCTTTTTATATTTTTTGTTCATATTTTCTTCTTCTTGTCCTCCTGATAGCATAATGGCTGAGATCCATAGGCTGAGCCAAGATTATGCTCTAATACCACTGTAATATCCCCAAATGGGGGATCAGAAATATATGAACACAATAATGAAAGAGCAGTGATATATCAACACATAAAATATAAGAAGATCCAAATATCCATCATATTAATCTCATATCAGCAAATGTATACAAATCCTTGAGGAAATAATCACTCAAGCTAGGCAAAACAAGCCTCAAGGGAACATATACATGGAAAATTAAGATCACTGCTACATAGAAAATACCCAAGGCTATGGAAGTGCAGTTTTATTAAGGATAAATGTTGCTGGAGAATTTCAATACATGGAACTACAATGATATAGCTTATACAATGTTGGGAGTGAATATCTAGACTCCCAAACTCAATTCCAAGACAATCCAGAAAGGATTTCCTTAAATATGTAAAATGGAAAAAACGTCGGAGTGCATCCCTAGGGCTAAGTAGCAACTACAACTCAATAACTGGATGGAGATGGATGAAGATGTTGCACAAGATGAATACACCTCCTCCAATGAATATTTCAAGTGAAAGGCTAATCATAACACTGAAGATCTCACCCTCCAAACAAACACTGCAACCCCTCACTGCAAATGGACAGAGAAATAACACAGTCACTGAGGGATACTGCATTGTAGGTGAAATAAAATATGTTGGCCAAGTGCTAAGATGTGAAATCAACTCCAAAATCTTCCTCATTATTCTCCCAAAGGAATGGAAGCACCCTCCTCTAAAAGACAAGCTCCGTAAGTGGTGTTGTGAACCCTCCACTGCAACACCCTGCAACACAACCCATCTCTAAACATAAACTGTGTTGTAACTGAAGGAGTTATCTTGGCGTCAAGCTTAGATGTGGAGAAATCAAGTTCAAGCTCCCTCAAGAGGCCTGTCAAGAAAGGATAAGGAATTCCTAAACAGGAATGTCTCGTTCTAAGCTGCACAACAATCTCAACTAAACAACTAAAGAATGCACAATAATCATACAGACCACTAAATCAATAATCCATAACATGTCTTGTTATGGCTTCCTTTCCTTCCTTTTATACAAATGGAATACCTCTCACCTTGGGTCCCACTCATTAGGGTTTCCTCCACCAAGGAATCTTCCTCCCACTATCACTATGATCTCTCCAAAGATGATCTCCACCTCTTATTCCAGCGCTGTTGACTTGGTCAAACTTGACGTTGTTCACATACAAATGTTACTTTTCACAAATGAAGATGTGAAATCCAGCTCCTATGATGATCCCTTTTCACATTATGATGGATTTTATTCATATGTTTAATATGGATGGGCCTCCTTAGCCATATATTCAAATGCTAGGTGATAAAAACAAAAATCAATATTCAAATTAGTTGTATGCTAATTTTGAAGTGTTACATATTAAAAAAGGTGAGTGTTGCAACTCTTCTCCTCCTTCCTTGGTGACACCTCCATGTGATAATTTCTCCTCATATACCAACTATCTCGCAATCAATCCCTCCATGAAATGCTCCTCCCAAGTACTCATGAAATGCAAATGACTCATCCCTCAAGGAAGCAAAAGACCCAATGAAGAAATCATGGTTTTCCTAATGTTCGCTCTGAAACATGAAGCATAAGAAACAAGGATAATATATCTCCCAAAGGGCATGCTCAATTCTCCCATTATTCCTCCATTCATTCCCATAATAAGAATAATAACATCACCAATGTATGGGATCAAAACCAAGGACACATAAGCTTCCATATGCAGTAATGGAGGTGGATCATACTCCCATTTGTAGAACCAGCATAGTATATCTCCTGACTGCCTTAGATAATGATATGCTAAATGGTTTCCCCACCACTTATTTCCTGCCATATTATTCTCACATGTTTTGAGAATATGAGTGATGTTTGGTGCCTTTGGTGCACACCCAGAATGATATGTCATCTCCCTATATCCTCCTAGGGAGTGGCCATGCTCAACACTGTTTATGTCCCAAATTTGACCATTAAGTTTATAAAGAAGAATGCTCCCTCTTAGAGAAATGGCCTGCACATGTATTTTTAAGGAATGCACATATTCATTATATAACTCATTATCCATACAAACATGATCCTTACCATATGCTTTTTTCCCACAAATGAAGTGGTCCATAGATATATCCCCTCTCATTCCAATAGAGGAAAGAGGTGGTTGTGATAACTATATTAAAGGGTTATGTATCTCCTCCATCTCCACATCGTCTATGCATCTCCTCAAATGCTGATATATCTCCTCTTCAAAGCCTTCCCAAGTATACCCCTCCATGATAGTATTATATGCTCTCATGGAATAAGTGTGGCTGAAGAGAAAATATTCATGTTTTTCTTGTAGAAACTTCTCCTTGAGCTTGGATGCTCTAGATAAAAATATCCTACCATGATAATAGATGACCTCATCACTGCCTGAATATCCCTCCTCTAATAGCTGGTCGTCAAGTATCATGCATGTAAAAATATCCTTGGAATAATCCACCAACAATTGGGATTTCCTATAAGGATCTACCCTCCAAAGTGACAATGCTGATGATCTATCATATAAAGAATCTTTCATGTGGTTTCCCTCCTCTTTGACATCTCCCATGCCAAAGTTACATACTGGGATGCTGTTATCCCCTCATTATTTCTCCTCTTGTAGCTGCTCATACTTAAGTGAAGGTTGAAGCTTTTGGAGGTTAGTCTTCCATGGGAAGCTATTGTTGAGTCCCGAATTTGTCTCTCTTCCATACACTTTTCCATATCTCTTTCACTCACCTAAACCTCCAAAATTGTCAAATATCATGTGCAAAAGGGTATCTAACATGTTTTTTAATTATGTTTGTGTGTTTTCTATTTGATTTAGATTTTGTTCATACAGCTGCGGAAACTTGTCACTTTCCGCAGCCGCTGCAACTTTCCGCAGCTATTTTGTGGAAATCAATGTTACAGGTGTCAACGAAGGAAACGAGCCACATGGGTAGGCTAGGAATGACAAGGACATGGTTCGTGTCCTATTGGTTCAAGTAAATTCGTCAAGGAAAGCCACGGTCAAAGCCATCCACGTGGAAGTCAACTGTGGAGTTCTATGTCGGCTGGACTCTGTTTCGTGGCATAGAAACATCCATACGGCCGTTTCCAAGCTTACGGAGGTTAATTGACATCTGTGCAAAGTTCTGGAGTTGAATTTAAGCGCCCACCTTCCTTAGATCCGTTTTCCAACATGGCCATACTCCTAAATCCGTGGCCTTAGTGGTCTACGTGCTGGCTGCTATCATAAACTTCAGGAGACAGTTACATTTTATTGCTTTATAAAGAGCGTTTGCATACGCACGTAGAGTTAGTGAATGTGAGTTGATAGTTGTTAGTTGATATATCTGTTAAGTTGATGTGCGTACTATGTTATGTGGTGATTACGCTGCCTTGAGCCGTAATACCACCAGCCTGTAATGACTTTCTTTTTAATGTGAAAAACTCTGTTTCATAACTTAATTCGTGTTTGAAGATCATACCGGAGCTGCGTAGAGGGCCCCTGCTCAGCCGAGGTTCTGTGTATTAATGTATATATTTTTCATTTCATTTCTTTAAGCAGTCATTGTATCATAACTCATTACATGTTCATATTTCATAGTTGTTTTATTTCTGTTCATACATTTCTGTAATTTCCATTGCATTCCTGTCTTTTATGTTTTTATGATTGTTAAGACACTGATCAGTTTTCTTGTGCAGGTTTTAGGTAGACACCCCGGGGCATTTTCATAAGTATTTTTGCTAATGATATGAAACTGATATTATTCTGCTGCTAGTTTTCTTTCACAGTCTTTGTTTAACTTCAGTTTTGTTTTGTGCATTTCAGTTTTGATTATCTGATTCAATAGTTAAAATTAGACATATTAAGCTACTCATAGTGTCTTCAGCTACCTCCGAAAGCCACAGCTGGACTGATGGTGAGGGGCTGCATGATGAGATGTGTAGTTTAGTATTAGTTTCCTTTATGCAAAATTAGATATATTAAGCTGCTCATAGCGTCTTCAGTTTCCTCCGAAAGCCACAGCTGGACTGATGGTGAGGGGCTGCATGATGAAGTGTGTAGTTTAGTATTAGTTTCTTTTCCGCAAACTTAGATATATTGAATCATGTATGACATCTTCAATTACCTCCGAAAGCCACCGCTGGACTGATGGCGAGGGACTGAATCATGTGTGTATGGTTTAGTATTAGGTTACTTTCTGCAAATTAAATATCAGTTACACAAGTTGTTTATGATTACTTCCGCAAGTCATAGCTGGTCTAATGATGAAGGGTCAGAAAATGAATTGATGTAATCTGATTTATATTTCTTTCATTGCAATTTTGAATTTCCATAAGCGTAGTTTCTTTTGTGTTCAGTTGGCAGCAAGAATAGTTTAGTTTTCATATTCACTAGTTTCTTGTTTTGATTCATTAGATTAACAGCACTTTCCATTTCAGTAGTTTATTTTCTTTTGTCATTTGTAATTTCAATTTGCTTTTAAAGTTTCGAGATTGGTAAATTATTATAGGGGATATCACTTCCTTGAACAATTATAACCAAGCTTGTTTTTCACTTTAGAATTTCCATTTTACCTTAGAAAGACCATAAACGAAAAAAAGTTAAGAAAGAGGTTATCTTGCACATATAGTGCGCCGCACTTCATCAGCTTACGATTCCCGGATTGACAATTAAATGCAGCAATTTAGGACACACTAAATTGACGAAACATTTTGGCGCCGTTGCCGGGGAAGTGTAACTAGGTAGCCAATTTCTTAAAAAAAAAAACATAAAATCATAAAAGAAGGGAAAACTTGATAACTTCTTGAAGTATGCTCTCCTCTTGCACCTAGTGTGATCTGGAGGATCAGAAAAGAGAGTTATTGGTTTAGTAATTTCTTAAGTATACTCTCTTCTTGCACCTAGTGTGATCTGGAAGATCAGAAAGAGAATTATTAGCCCAACTTTTATTAAAAAAATATAAAAAATGACATGCATAGAGCAAGAGATTCTAGGGGAAGGTTTATAGCTAAAGCCAAGAGTTCGATTTTCACAACTCCATCTTCTTCAAGGCATAGACCAGATTCACCATCATCTACCCCTAGCCTTAAGATTTTTGGAAGCCAAAGAACAGCTGAATTAGAGGATTCTCCTACACCACCTACTAAAACCTACTTAGAAAACAAAGAAACTTTCTCTCATCCTTCCTTGATAGAAGAACTAGAGGACTATAAGGACTCTAAAGAAACTATCATGGCAGAAGAAGTAATAAATAGAGGTGGAGGTAGAGGAGGAGGAGATAATGAAGATAACAATGGTGAAGGAAATAATGGTAGAAATAGGGACGATTTTCTTGGATTCCCTATAGTTGATGAGGAAACTCATGCAAAAATGAAAAATATTTCACCATCTGTTCTCCCTAACTTTTATGGATTACGAAGTGAAGATCCTGAAACATTTCTGTTTGAGTTTGAAGTAGTGTGCCGAACTTATGACTATATGGAAGATTCTCAAAAACTCAAACTGTTTCCTTCAACTTTGAAGGGATCTGCTTTAAAATGGTTCATGGGATTAGCCACTCAATCTATCAGGACTTGGAATGATATGAAACAAACATTTTTGGATAGATACTTGGACTATTGTATGCCCACCAATCATAAGGATGAGGTATTCAAAATGATGCAAAAAGAAGATGAAAATTTGGAAGACTTAATTGAAATATTTCAATATAACTTGAAAAGAGCAAAGATTAGCAACTTAGATAATGAAACCTTGAAAGCCCTCCTATTAAAAGCCATTAGAGATGAATGGATAGACATTTTAAACATGATGGGTAAAGGAGACATTTCTCAACTCCCATTTCATGATATAACAGAATTATGTATCCAATTCTCAAGGGGAAGATCTAAAACTGAAAAAGGGCCTAGGGATTCTTCTCTTATTAAGGCTAACAAATCTGCAACTGGATCAGTAAGTAGGGCAGAGATTGGTAATATGCTTGATGAGTTTAAAACTGATATCTTAGGGGGTCTTAGTGAACAACTAGACACCCTTAAAATCCAAAACAAGCAGAAAGCAGAAACGGATGCTTTAGCCATCTTTTGTCCGAAATGTAGAAAGAAACATGCTTTAAGGGAATGTCCCTTGGATGCAAAAGTTGTAGAAACATGTATGATTTGCTCAGAAAATCATGAAATCAAGGATTGTCCTTCAATCCATGGACTCAAAGCTGTTTTTCAAGAAGATCCAAATTCAATAGAATCTCTCTGTTTTGTCGCAAGGAGACCTTGGCAGGGACAACAATCTCAAGGGTTTAATAACCCTATGAATCTTCAAACCCCACCAAATTGGACTCCTTGGCAACAACCTTGGCCCCAACATCAAAACTCATATCAGCCATGGGTACAAGGAATGCAAAATCCTTATGGGAGATTTGCTCAATTTTATCAATATCCTCCCTCTTTTCAAAACCAACAAGCTCCACAATTTCCAAGCCAAAATCCACAACAACTTTCATTGCCATTTCCACAACATCAACCTTCTCAACAAAATACAAATCCTCAACTCATGCTCCCATACCAACAGAAGACAAATCAACTTCCATCTCAGCCATTGCCAAATCCTAACAATAAGAATCCTCAAACTACTTATATGGTAGAAGGACAACAATTTCCTACCTATATGATTGTTCCTCTCAACGATGTACAACTCAGATCTGGTAGAGTTTTAGAAATACCTTCTATAGACATTCAAGAGCAAGATACCTCTGAGGAGGACTCTCTTCAAGTCGATAAGGGTTCTGAGGAAGAATCTCTTCAAAATTCAAAAATTCAAAAAGAAAAAGAAAAGCTAGCATCCACAACTCCTATAGTTGAGCAACCTGTATCTTCATCTACACCTCCTTTTCCGGAAAGACTACAAATTGATAAGGGGGTGGAAAAACAAATCTTGTTGCCTAACTATGACTTTCTAGATGAATTGAAGAATGTTTATATCAAGATTCCATTGCTACAAGCCATTCGAGAAATTCCTATTCTAGCAAAAACCATAAAGGAGTTGAGTTTCAAAAGACCAGGAAGAAAGCTAAAGGACACAAGAAGAATCCACCTGGTAGGAAAGATTGCGGACATTATGATGGGAAAAATTGCCATGCAGAAATATGTAGATCCAGGAAGTCCAATTGTCAAGACACATATAAATGGGATAGAAATTCCAAACACATTGATTGATTTAGGGGCTGCTATCAACATTATGAGTAGACAGACTATGGAACAGTTAAAACTTCCTAACCTTCTTTTTACACCTACTTTATTGCAACTTGCAGATCGATCGGTTATTAAACGAGATGGTGTATTAGAAGATATTTCAGTCTCCTTAGATTCTTGGGAATATCCAGTAGACTTTATGATTTTGACTCCCAAAAGCAATCTAGGAGGACATCCAATTATCTTAGGAAGACCTTGGCTGGCCACAGCTGATGCTTTTATTAGTTGTAGATCTGGAGACATGTACATTTCTAATGGTAATTCGACAAAGAAATTCAATTTTTATCCTCCCGCAAGAGCAATTACAGAAATAGGAGACAATGAATGGGTCGATGATGAGAACACTATACAACCTGTCTTTACCATTTCTGAAATTAGTGAGGATAGTCAAATTCTGAACACATTAGAAAATTTTGAGATAACTTGAGAATACGACCCCACACAATTTCAGTTGGAATCTGACATAGAATATTTATCATCAAGACAAATGTCTCTTTACTCTATGGAAGAGTTTGGTAATTCTGCTATTGAGATTTTTCCAGAAAAAACATTAAATATCAACAAACATTTGGAGAAGTCACAACAAGAAGAACTAACCAGAATCTTGCAAAAACATTCTACTGCATTTGCATGGGAGTATACTGACATGAAGGGTATTGATCCTAAGACTTGCATCCATCATATCTATATTGAGGAAAACAGTAGACCAATCAGACAAACTCAAAGAAGGATGAATCCAAATCTTAGGGAGATAGTGAAAGAAGAGCTCCAAAAACTTCTCAATGTAAACTTCATTTATCCAATTTCAGATAGCCAATGGGTTTCTCCTTTGGTTATAGTACCTAAAAAGAATGGTAAATGGAGAGTATGCATTGATTACAGAGAGTTGAACAAAGAAACTTTGAAGGATCACTTTCCTTTGCCTTTTATTGATCAGGTATTAGATACATTAGCAGGTAAAAAGTACTTTTCATTTTTGGATGGTTTTAGTGGTTATAATCAAATTCAGGTAGCACCTGAAGATCAAGATAAGACCACATTTACTTGTCCATGGGGAACTTTTGCCTACCGAGTACTTCCTTTTGGGTTATGTAATGCACCTGCAACATTCCAAAGAGCAGTACTAGGAATATTTTCTGATCTAATCCATGATTGTGTAGAGGTTTATATGGATGATTTTACAGTTTATGGTAATTCATTTGAAGAGGCATTAGAAAATTTGGAAAAAGTTCTCATAAGATGTAAAGAAACAAACCTTTCATTAAGTCATGAAAAATGCTTTATGATGTTTACTAAAGGGATTGTTTTAGGACATCATATTTCGGGAGATGGAATTAAGGTTGATAGATCAAAAGTTGAAGTCATCTCCAAGTTGCCTATTCCAAATTGTCAAAGAGATGTTAGAAGTTTTTTAGGATTTACTGGTTACTATAGAAGATTTATAGAAAACTTCACTAAAATAGCATCTCCACTCTTCAAGTTGCTTACAAAAGACTGTGAATTTAAATGGGATCCTGATTGTCAATCCGCTTTTGAAACTTTAAAAACAAGAATATCTGAAGCACCTATCTTGAGAGGACCAAATTGGAAACTTCCTTTCCATATTTCTACAGATGCTTCAGATACATCTCTTGGAGCTGTATTGGGTCAAAAAGATTTAATTCCTTATGCCATTTATTACACCAGTAAAAATTTGACTCCCACAGAGTTGAATTATACTGTGACTGAAAAAGAATTCTTAGTTGTTGTTCATGCAATTAATAAGTTTAGACATTACATAACAGGCTATGAAACTTTTATTCATACTGACCATTCTGCAATTAGATATTTAATGAACAAGCCTGTTACTAATGGCAGAGTGACAAGATGGCTTTTACTTTTGCAAGAATTCAATATTACTGTGTTAGATAGACCAGGAAAACAGAATACAGTAGCTGATTTCTTGTCTAGAATTCAGAATACTAAAGAAGATTCTCCTGTAGAGGATAAGTTTCCTGATGAATACTTGTTTGCAGTAACTATTAAGACTCCTTGGTATGGAGATATTGCTAACTATTTGGTTACAGGGAAACTACCTTCACATTTATTTCCAAATGAAAAACGAAAAATTATTGAGGAGAGTTCAAAATATTCATGGATTTCTAACGAATTGTTTAAAACAGGGCCAGATCTTGTGATCAGAAGATGTGTCAGGGAAGATGAAATGCCTGATATTCTTAAGGCATGTCATGATGAACCATGCAGCGGACACTTTGTGGACAAAAGGATGGCCTATAAAATCCTCTCTTTAGGATATTATTGGCCTTCCCTCTTCAAAGATGCAAAACAATATGTCAAAAGGTGTGACAGCTGCCAAAGAGTAGGGAAACCTACCCTTTCAAATGAAATGCCATTACAAACACAGGTACTCATTGAACCCTTTGAAAAATGGGCTTTAGATTTCATTGGACCTATTAATCCACCATCTAAGCAAAAGAAGTATATATTGGTTTGTACTGATTATGTTACTAATTGGGTAGAAGCCAAAGCATTAGTATCTGCTACTGAAAATTCAGTTGTTCATTTTCTTTATGAGGATATTTTTACTCGCTTTGGTGTTCCAAGAGAAATTGTGACAGATCAGGAGAGCCAATTCACATCCAATTTGGTGGAGAAGTTGATGGAAGAATACAAAATCAAGCACAGAAGATCTACTCCTTACCATCCACAAGCAAATGGTCAAGTGGAATCCACAAACAAAGTTCTTGAAAGTATCATCACCAAAACTGTTCATCTACATAGAAGAGATTGGGCAGAAAGGCTTCCAGAAGCCTTGTGGGCCTACAGAACTACATGGAGGAATACAACGAGACATTCTCCCTATGAACTTTTTTATGGGAAAGAAGTCTTGCTCCCCATTGAGTTCCAAGTCAAGACCTTCAAGATAGCAGTTCAGTTGGGGATGGACTTATCAGAAGCCCAAAAGCATAGAATGGAGCAGTTGAATGAGCTAGATGAGATGAGACAAGAAGCAATTCTAAGAACTGATCTAGTTCAATATCAAAGAACTAAATGGCATGACAAATATATCAAAGAGAAGAAGTTTCAAGAAGGAGATTGGGCATTGTTATTTGACTCCAAGTTTAAAGATTTTCAAGGGAAATTTCAGACTCATTGGCTTAGGCCATATGAGATTGACAAGATCTTTAACAATGGAGCTGTAAGAATCAAGACCATTGATGAGTTTCAAACTCCTCTTTTAGTGAATGGCCATAGATTGAAAGTTTATCATAAGCCACTCTCTAAAGAGGATTTTGTCAAGTTGTTTCAAGAAAGTTCTGCAATCAGGCTGGTACAGAAGAATCCTTCTTCTCTACCAAGCTAGTTTTTGTTTTTCAAGTTAAAAAAAAAAGAAAAAAAAAAAGAAAAAAAAAAGAAGAAAAAGAAAAAAAAAGAAGAAAAAAAAAAGAAGAAGAAAAAAAATGGTATAAGCCTGAAAACCAATCATCGATTGGCAGTCTTATACAGAAAATATGGGGTGAAAATCAGGGACACCTGACACTCTATATTTTCCAAAAAAAATTTTGTCTTTTATTTCATTTTATCTCACCACCCACTCCATTTCATTTCACTTCATTTCATTTCATTTCATTTCATTTCATTTCATTTCACTTCATTCCACTTCATCTCATCCATTCCATCAATAAAAATCTTTTTATGACCATTTCCATCTGGTCATTTGTCATTTGTTCATTTCTATTTCAGCCAAGTAATAGCTGTGTCAGTTTCCGCAGCTGACATCTGTTTCCGCAGCTGACTCCAGTTTCCGCAGCCAGAAGCAGATTCCGCAGCTGCTACTACTCTGTTTTCAAAAAGAATGTACAGTTAGTTGTTGTTTTCATAAAATCATGAAATAAAATGCGGGAGAGGATCAATGGGACATTCAAGACACTAATGAAGATCAATCAGTTGAAGACCAAGGGCAAGAGCAAGGATTCCAAAGGTATGAATAAAGTTTATTTCAAATAGTATAAAAGACACATTTTTTTTTGTAATTTTAAACTATGAGCTCTACCCATAACGCACAATGATTATATTGACAGTCCGTAACCCTCCACGATCTCTATGTTATCCTCTTGCATTTATTCACAAACGGCTTCATTATTGAAATTCCGACTCTTACTCATGTTCAAATAACCCACCGAAGATAATGATACGTATTTGAGTTGACAAAGGACTCTTACAAGACGCATAACTCCATAATCATTGATTGAAACGTGTTCATATTTATGACACAACCACCAAAAATTCAAAATGCGGCCGAATGCATTATGCTTTGTTAACTTCTTTGTCGTTTCTCTGTCGTGTTTACAAAACCTCACTCTACTCATTCTCATTCCCTGTTTCACTCCATTCCGTTCCTTTTACTCACTTTCATTCTCGTATATTCACCCACAGTCTTATTCCATTCTGTGTATGGTGCTCATTTCCGTTTTGTGATAACATCCCCACAGCATTGTGCTCGACTCCGTGTATTCCATCGTTCCACTTCCGCTTAAAACCCTCACAGAGGCAAGCTGTGAAGCACAGGGAAGTAAAATGGGAAAATTATTAAGAGCAGAGCCGGAAGGACCGAAGTTCATAGAGGGATTTCCACAAGCAAAAGAGATGTTGAGAAAAGCTAAATGGCTGCGTTTTATTCAGAAATTCCGGGGTTACCACAGAGAAGTTACCAAAGCGTTTGCAAGATCATTTGATGGCTCGGAAGCAGAAGTGGGAGACCTCAAGTTTTTGGTTAATGAAACATCAATAGCAGCAGCCACAGAGCTTCTTCAGGAAGGAGAACGGTGGTTCAAAAACAAAAGTATCAGTGATGAGGCATGGAGAACAATCCTCCGAAATCAAGGTATGGATATCACTGTTTTCAAAAGAGGAATTCCAGTGCATGCGATAAAAGATGAATGGGCCACTTTATTACTCATTGTTCAGAAATTTATCACATGTGAAGGCCGCTTTGGCTCTATGTACATGTATCATACTAGGATATTGATGAATTTCCTTGAAAACCAAACTCTCAATATTCCTTATTTCCTATTCAATAGCTTGAAAAAAATGGCTGTGACTGTGCAAAAACACCTAGGAGATGTAGAGCCTCATTTATATCATCATGGGCTTATAAAAATTTTGATTGAAAAGGAGCTAAAAGAAAGAAAAGATACATGGGAACAATTCTTAGTAAGAAACTTCTTTGAAGAACCTCAGGAAATTCCTGAAGGTAATCCAATTAGGAGGAGTAGAAGAAAGAAAATGGATGTTGAAACCCAAGTTGCTCCTACACAGGAAGTTCCCGCAGCTAGCACAGCAAAAAAAAGTAGAAGGAAAAGAACAGTAGATGAAATCCAAGATACTTCTACTATTACTATGAAGAAAAATGATAGAGAAGAGAGATTGGTAAAAAGGAAGAAGAAGGAAATCAAAATTAAGAAGCCAAAAATATCAAAAGGGAAAGAAATTGTTGAGGTTGTCCATAAAACTTCTTCTTCTGAAGAAGAAGATCACCAAATTCTATCTGAGAGATTAATTTTTCTTCAAAAACAGTCATCTCTATCTAAAAAGGCAAAAACCGGAAAACAAGAACAAAAGGGTAATGTACCACAGCAAGTGAGGAGAAGCAGCAGGCTTAAGGGAAAACTGAGAAAAACACAAATTAAAGGTCCTCATTTCATTGATTTGGGTGAAGAGACATCTGAACAGTCTCCAAGTGACCATAGTCCATTTCAGTCAGTTAGTGAACCTGACTCCTTTCACTCCCAATCAGACAATGAGCGTACTCCATCTTATTCTCAGCAAAATATTGATGAAAGTTCTCCTCAGCCAAATTTTGAACATAATTCTCCCTTGCAGCATTTTGAGGACAGTCCAATGAAAAAGACACCGGAAGTAGACCCCAAACAGCGGGAGGTCTATGACTATATAGAATCCCTGGAGAAGGCAGCCACAGGTCCAAGCACCTCTTCTATTCAGCCTCCTACATTGCAGGATAACTTGGTTCAGTCATTAAAACAGGAGATTTTTGAGCTTGAGCTTTTGAATCGGCATATCAAAAATGAAAATGAAACACTCAAAGAGCAAGGAAAACTGGACAAGATTATCCATGACAATACTATGTTACATTTGGGTATTTGGCAAAAGAAAAATAAGAAGCTAAAAAGGAAATGCCAAAAATTGAGCAGAGCACTTGTGAATATCAAATTCAAGTGCCTCATGAAGAAACCCAGAATGATGGCAGTACCAAAGAAGAAGAGAAGGGGGTTAGATGTGTTGGCTGAAGTATCAAGGCACATGAATTGAACAGAGAGTGTCAAAATTTTGGTTGCATGAGGACATGTAACACCTTCACAGTGGGGGTATGTTGAGTCCCGAATTTGTCTCTTTTCCATACACTTTTCCATATCTCTTTCACTCACCTAAACCTCCAAAATTGTCCAAATGATCATTGCGAAAAGGGTATCTAACATGGTTTTTAATTATGTTTGTGTGTTTTCTATTTGATTTAGATTTTGTTCATGCAGTGTACGGAAACTTGTCTTTAAATGACCTTTTACTTTCAGCGACTATTTTGTGAAATCAATGTTACGGTGTCAGCCCAGCTTGAGCATGGGGCTAGGAATGACAAGGACATGGTTCGTGTCCTATTGGTTCAAGTAAATTCGTCCCGAAGAGACGCGGTCAAGAAGCATCACGTGAAGTCAAGCGGGAGTTCTATGTCGGCTGGACTCTGTTTCGTGGCATAGAAACATCCATACGGCCGTTTCCCAAGCTTGTGGAAGTTAATTGACATCTGTGCAAAGTTCTGGAGTTGAATTTTAGCGCCCACCTTCCATAGATCCGTTTCCCAACATGGCCATACTCCTAAATCCGTGGCCTTAGTGGTCTACGTGCTGGCTGCTATCATAAACTTCAGGAGACAGTTACATTTTATTGCTTTATAAAGAGCGTTTGCATACGCACGTAGAGTTAGTGAATGTGAGTTGATAGTTGTTGGTTGATATATCTGTTAAGTTGATGTGCGTACTCTGTTATGTGGTGATTACGCTGCCTTGAGCCGTAATACCACCAGCCTGTAATGACTTTCTTTTTAATGTGAAAAACTCTGTTTCATAACTTAATTCGTGTTTGAAGATCATACCAGAGCTGCGTAGAGGGCCCCTGCTCAGCCGAGGTTCTGTGTATTAATGTATATATTTTTCATTTCATTTCTTTAAGCAGTGATTGTATCATAACTCATTACATGTTCATATTTCATAGTTGTTTTATTTCTGTTCATACATTTCTGTAATTTCCATTGCATTCCTGTCTTTTATGTTTTTATGATTGTTAAAACACTGATCAGTTTTCTTGTGCAGGTTTTAGGTAGACAGCCCGGGGCATTTTCATAGTATTTTTGCTAATGATATGAAACTGACATTATTCTGCTGCTAGTTTTCTTTCCACGGTCTTTGTTTAACTTCAGTCTTGTCTTGTGCACTTCAGTTTTGCTTATCTGATTCAGTAGTTAAAATTAGACATATTAAGCTACTCATAGTGTCTTCAGCTACCTCAAGCCAATTTGGGTGATGGTGAGGAAGTGCATGATGAGTGTGTAGTTTAGTATTAGTTTCCTTTAAAATTAGATATATTAAGCTGCTCATAGCGTCTTCAGTTGCCTCCGAAAGCCACAGCTGGACTGATGGTGAGGGGCTGCATGATGAAGTGTGTAGTTTAGTATTAGTTTCTTTTCCGCAAACTTAGATATATTGAATCATGTATGGCATCTTCAATTGCCTCCGAAAGCCACAGCTGGACTGATGGCGAGGGATTGAATCATGTGTGTATGGTTTAGTATTAGTTTACTTTCTGCAAATTAAATATCAGTTACACAAGTTGTTTATGATTACTTCCACAAGTCATAGCTGGTCTAATGATGAAGGGTCAGAAAATGAATTGATGTAATCTGATTTAGATTTCTTTCATTGCAATTTTGAATTTCCATAAGCGTAGTTTCTTTTGTGTTAAGTTGGCAGCAAGAATAGTTTAGTTTTCATATTCACTAGTTTCTTGTTTTGATTCATTAGATTAACAGCACTTTCCATTTCAGCAGTTTACTTTCTTTTGTCATTTGTAATTTCAATTTTCTTTTAAAGTTTCGAGATTGGTAAATCATTATAGGGGATATCACTTCCTTGAAAAATTATAACCAAACTTGTTTTTCACTTTAGAATTTCCATTTCACCTTAGAAAGACCATAAACGACAAAAAGTTAAGAAAGAGGTTATCTTGCACATATAGTGCGCCGCACTTCATCAGCTTACGATTCCCGGATTGACAATTAAATGCAGCAATTTAGGACACACTAAATTGACCAAACAACTATCACCTATCCAAAAATTCCTTAGTTTGGCCAATGCATGCATGAGTGGCCACCATCCTCTACCATGTGTGGAAGATTTCTCCCCAAGTTAGAGCATATTCTAAGCCTTCAAAGTCAAGGAATAGTCTCCTTACACGATGATAGTTCCATCCTCCATCCCTATAGTATCCTCTATCAACGTAAGATGTGGTGTGAAAGCGGGTAATGATGATAGTGGGAGAATGTCTCCCTCATCCTTGAGTCTACCCAAGACTCTTTGCATTGTATCATAACCTCCCAATGCTCCTACTCCTCCCGAATCTATGAGTGGTGAAACATGATGTGAGACATTTCTCACAAACTCCTGATGAGGTGGCCTCCCAGGTGGTTTTCCATAAAACAATAATGTCTCATAGGCCAAAGTTATATGCATAATAGATGGGAATATCATGTCCTTGCTTCCACTGTGAAAATCCAACGATGTTTTTTGTGTGGAAGCTTTCTAATATTTTGGTACTACTCTCAATGATGCAAGAGTCCCTCCAATGGGAGAAATTTCTCCATTCTCACCTCCTCGTGGTGGTGGATCATCTCCTGCTATTCCAGCATTGTGACCTTTTTCTAGTTCTCCTTCTCTATCCTCCTCATCATATGAAAAGGCCTCTGTATAATGTGATTTTGTTGCTACACATCTATGTCTGGGTGCCCATGATTCTTGGCATGTGAAGAAAATATTCCTTCTCCTCAATTCTCTTTGGACATAATCACTAAGACATGCTTTTTTTTGGGTCTCTTTTGAAAAATGAGCCTTCTCATCTTTTCCCTTGGATGAAAAGTGGGATTTTGCTAAAATATTGCCTTTAATTTTGTTAAGGAATCTTGTAGATCTCTAGCCCTTTAAATGGAATATTGAAGGGTAGTGTGTTTGGTAGATTTAACCAACCCATGAAGAGGTTCTGGTAGCCCATCAAGAAACAAATAGACCCTCCTTGCTGCAGATAAATTAGGAACCATAACAATTTTTTTTAGAAATTCAGAAATATAAGTTTCTGGATTACTTGATTGTTTGAGCTTTGCTAGCCCCATGAAAGGTGCCTCTGGATCTCTTCGATCAAACCTCTCCACAAACCTCCTTGTGAACTCTAAATATGTAGTCACATTGGCATGACCCAATGTAGAAAGACCATGAAACCACTAATCATGCGCCTCACCCTCAAGGAGCAGTGCTACTATTTTGATGGCCTCCATCTTTGCTAGTTGGTTCAGCTGGAAGTAGATGTCTAGCTTATTTACCCATGATTTGGCAGTGAATTTTGATGACCTATCAATGTTGGATAAGTAAAATCTGCCCATAGTCCAGTGTAGATAATGATTTTGTATGAATCCTCCACCTCTATTGTGATGTCGGGGTCTCCTATTGTCCTTGATCTGAAAAAATTCTTGAAAACTCAAATGATCCTTGAATCTTTGAGATTGAGACTCATACTCCATGAAATAGTCTTCAAGATTTTCTTGTTCTTGAAACCCTCCATTTCCCACATTTAAAAATGCAGGCATTGTAGAGCGTTGGGAGACTTGCTGCTTCACTGGTTGATCACTCCAGTGACGAGAAATGTCGGAGCCTTCACCATGTAGAAACCCTTTAGGGGATTATTGTTTTCTATCCATCCTCATATCCTTTATTTATCTTGCAATCTCTTGCATAGTTCGAAGAAGAAACTTAGGGAACTCCTTCTCCTCATCTGCTTCTGATAAAGGGGTTTGACCCTTGTCTTCTCTATGATCTATATAATCATACTTCTGGTTTCTTCTAAGATACCTCTTCTCTCTATTTGTGAGAGGATCTCCTTATTCTGATGAAATATTCACTTAAGATGCACAGACTAAGCCAAGATTATGCTCTGATACCACAGTAATATTCCCAAATGGGAAAAGAGGGAATATAGAAAAAAATGCTTGAAATAGCAGTGTATAACATCACATAAAAATATGAGACCAATATGAAGTTTTCTTATCAAACATAAGAGCAACAAAATAATACAAAATAATGGGGCACAAACCATATAACATGAACCAACAAGCCTCCAATAGATAAATCCCCTCAATAATGAGGTGTTTCCATTACACAGAATGTTGGAAGACTGCCACAGCGTAGTCATAGGGGCACTGCTACAACATATGAACATGCAATGATACAATGGGCTGATATATGCCCCAATAGATACAAAAATGAAGATATAGGCTCTATAACAACCTTCCAAGAAAACCTAAGAGGGTTTTCAGAAAATACACCCCATAATACAATATGAGTTGTAGCTCTAGGGCCAAAAGTATCTTGCAACAAAATAAATAAAGAGTTATGGCTAAATTTTACATGGAAATAAGTATCTCTCCTCCAATGGATTCTCCGAATGAAAGGTTGACCGCCCCACTAAAGAAATCACTCCCCAAATCATCTACTCCAACTACGCCTACAACTCCTCCCTAGAATAACGCAAAACCAGACTAATACTACGTTGTAGGGGATAAAAACATTGTGGCCTAGTGCCAGATATATCAATGTTTCTCAAGGGCTTTCCTTATTAGCCTCCCAATGGAAGGAAACCTTCCTCCACTAAAATATAGCTCAAAATCACCCAAATCAACTATCCACAGCTTCTGTCGTGCAACATAACACAAACAAAACACTAACTATGTTGTACCATAAGAATAAATCTTTGGCATGATGCCGAAATGTAAAAAAATAGTGCATATACTTCTCCTGAGTGGGCACTCGAATTCCCCTGAGGATGAAGGTGGCATTCCCGCTTGGGAACACCCTGTGCTGAAAAACACCACAATCTTAGCAAAAAAGCTGAAGACAGAAAATAGACATGCAGAGCATATCAAAATAAAAATATAAAACATATCTTCTATGGCTGCCATCCCCTACCTTATATAAGTGGTGAGATTCCTCACCCTTGGCCCCACTCATGAAGGCCAATAGTTCCATGCATGGAGTATTCCTCCAAAAATGTGTTGTCCCATAACGAATGCCACTCCTCCATGACAGCGTTGTTTTTTTTTTTTTGGTAAGTAAGTACGGATCATTATATTATAATATGAACAGAGATTACAGCTTTGATGCTCGAAGAATTATGGATTTGATAGTGGAGAGGCCTGCTTCGTTTCAATCTTACAAAGGACTGAGTTTAACAGAGCTGAACAGTAGCTAGATTTGTGACCATCTTAGTCCTTTAAACAAAACTACAGGGCTGCCACGCAGGGTCACCCTATGACTGCAAAACTAGACCAAAACAGTGCTGAAGGCCACAGTGGCCTTTTACAAGCCGAAAATTAACTGTAGAGAGACATAAGAAACGAAAAAGAAATTGACCAGTTGACAGAAAAACACAGGAATTGCTAAGCAGTTAGATAGTGGGAGTGGATGCACCCGAGTGTCCCCCTTCGACCTGAGTAGCACCCTCACCGCCTGTGGCAGGAGCTTGTGGCTTGAACCGTCTGATCACGGTGGCTTGCGAATCGTCCGAAGGAAGCTCGATGGACACATGGAGTATGTGGCGGAGGTAGATTTCGAAGCGGCGGACGAACTTTTCCAGGGCCTTGCCATGCTGTCGTAGTTCCTCGGCTAGTGAGTTGAATGAAACCTCCAGTTTGTCGAGGCAGGCGGTGTTTCGAGCTGACGCCATGGAGGTCGCCACAAACGTCTCCTTCACTGCTGCCCCCTGCATGGCTATGGCTTAAGCCAGCATAGTTTTCACTTGCCAGGTGACAACTTGGGTCTGAAGAAATTGGGTTTGACGTGTGGATGGAGTCCCAGGGTCCACGAGCCAGTCCACTTCCTCGCTGATGTTAGTATCATCCGTCTGTGTTCGAGCCAGTTCCACTTCTTCCTCCAACACCTCGATTGTCTGCTTGCCGCATTTAGAAACTGAAGCCTCATAACAGTCCTTGGCCCTTTTTAGGGCCTGTGAAGCTTTGATGCTTCGCAGATTCAGTTCCGCTATGGCGCTTGGGTCAGTGCTTGCACCGATCACTTTTTGAGAGCTGAGATTTAGAATAGATGAAGGGCTTGCGGGTCGATTAATCAAAGCAAGAATGAGACAGAAAGTTCGAAGGAGGGAGATAATAAAGAGATTGGAGTTGGGTGGAAGCGTGCTGCGGAGAAGCCATTTAAGGCCATCATGCAAGGCAAGTTGCCGAATTGTACTGCCGCCAAAGTTGGGTGAGTGACCGAGGATTTCCGTCCTGCTATCTAATCCTTCACACGCTGACATCCTGCGCTGAATGCGCTTGGTGGTGCTCTTTCCTCTACCATAATTCCTTCTCATTAAGGAAGGCTGATCCCAATGGTTTCTCATTAACCGCTCCTGCGTGTGCTGTCTGACGTGCACAATCACCATACCGTTAAGCCTGATTTTCTGATGACGGCTGACCTGCCGTCCGTTCCACGGAATCACCTGCATTCAAGTCTTTCCTTGAGATTGTGTTGCATTGATCCCAAAGTTGGTCATTCGTGAGATCATGCCAACACGTGTCCCAGGTAATATTTGGGTTGTCAACCGCGTAGTTAGCAAGGTGGTCCGCAAGCGAGTTTGCTTGCCTTCGCACAGACTGCAGGATTATCCCGCTGAGACATGGCAAATGCTGTGCAATCCTCTCCGTGACCGCAGCTAGCCTCCAGTGCTTGATTGCTTTGTTGGGCTGCGTCCCGTGCTGGATTTTCTTTACTGTGGTTATGGCTACCTGAGAGTCGCCTTCCACGATAACTTTCCTTTTTCCAAGCTGAACTAAGAGTCGGAGACCCTGTTCTAAAGCTGTGAATTCAGCATCGTTGTTTGTGGTTTCACCCAAATTTTTGCTTAGGATGTGTATGATGCTGCTCGTTTCATCACGTAGAACACCACCTGCCCCAGCTGGGCCTGGGTTTCCCTTTGCTGCGCTGTTGAAATTCAACTTGCAGAAGCCATGGGGCGGACGTTGCCAGGTGACAGGAGGAGGAATTGGTTGGAGTGCATTTTTCTTCAGGAGTTGTTCCGCTGAATCGAGGAGCCCGAAGATGCCCAGAATTCTTCTGTCATTGGGAGAGATTGTTTCAGCCTTTTCCTCGTTACACCAGGTACGGGTTGTTTCCGTGAGCCCTTGCATGATGACCATTTTTAATTCATCGAGTTGCCGAATGCTGCGCTTTTGGAAGATGCGATTATTTCTTTCTTTCCATACATTCCATATGAGGAATCCTGGACTGTTCATCCACAGTGTGTTTACCATAGTGCTATTAGAGTATTGTGTTCTCCATTTGGTTATGGTATCTTGGATTGAATTGTGTTGTCTGTCTGACTGCCGGAAGATATCTTGAAGCCATTCCCAAAGCTTGTTAGTCCAGTCATAGCTGTTGAAGAGATGGTTGGTGGTTTCCTCCTGTTGCTCGCATAATGGGCATCGGGAGGGCCCTGTGAACCCTCTTTTGGTAAGATTTTCCCAAGTTAGGACTTTCCTGTTTTGTATGAGCCATAAGAACATTTTAATTTTGGGCCACAGACTTCCAGCCCAGACATTTTCATACCAATCCACCTTGTCCAGCTCCTCTCTGTTGTCCAAGTAGTGCCTGGCTTCTTTTAGGTTGAAAGAGCCTCCAGAGAGCGTGCCCCAGCGGAGTATGTCTGGACCGTTCATTTCCCTGATGACTCTTTTCCTGAGGGTGGCATTGAGTGTATTGTTTAGATTTTGCAGTAGTTCGTCAGAGGGAGGGGGAGTTGGATTCCAGCTCCTCCATTGCTGAGGTTCACTGCTTTGAGCCCAGTAATGATGGACTTTTATTTTCCCTTTTTCCTGATACCATTGCTGCAAAGGATGAAAATTAGGGCCTTCCAGTATCGGGAGCTGTTTCCAGGCGTCTTCCCAGAAGAGAGCCGACTGCCCGTTTCTTATTTCCCAAAAGCAGTGGTCCTGAATTATATGTCGACTGGCTCGAGCCAAGTTCCATATGGGGGAGCCCATCGGGACGTCGTTTATTCGGATTAGCTCTTCTTCCTGCCAATGACTTGCATACCTAGCTTTCCATAATTTTTCCCACGGAGTATGCGGCTCTGTTAACCACCTCCACCATATTTTGGCGCCGCTGGCCTTGTTGGTAGTTCCAGGATCCTGCAGCCCTATCCCTCCGAAGATCTTGGGCCTGCATAGTTTGTCCCAAGCCGCAACTGCCCATTTTTGCTTGCCAGAGTTGCCCGACCAGATGAAATTTCGCTGGATGGTTCTAATTTTCTAAAGGATCCCCTGTGGGGCTGGGAGAATTGATAGCATGTAGTGAGGAATCGCTTGGAGAACTGCTTTGGTCATTACCATACGCCCTGCCAGATTGAGGACTCTGTTGGTCCAGTGGTTGCATTTGTCAGCAAGCTTGGTGATTAGTTTCTCCCAGTGAGACTTATGCCAAGGTTTGTCTGTGAGGGGAACCCCTAAATACTTGGAAGGGAGAGTGCTTCTCTTGAAACCGAGGACTTCAGTCAAATGTCTTTGAACCGCCAGATGTGTGTTGAAAAAGAAGACCAAGGATTTGTCAAAGTTGAAATCCATTCCAGAAGCCTGACTGAACAAAGTGAGAATTTTCTTGAAGCCTTTTGCTTCTTTTACAGTGGGCGTTCCATGTAGCATCGTGTCGTCCACTAACTGCTGGTGCGTGGTGGCCGGAAAATTGATTAATGGCTGCAAGCCCTTTATCAGATTGTTCTCCTGCGCGGACTTGATGAGACGGCTGAACCCTTCCATAAGAATAACAAAAAGGAAAGGGGAGATAGGATCCCCCTGCCTTATACCCCTGGTTGGGTAGAAAGGTTGAGTGGGGGCTCCATTAAGTAGAATCGAATGGTTAGGCATTTTGATCAGAGCTGAGATCCAAGTTATCCATTTGGTGCTGAAGCCAAATGCTTTGAGGATAGCCTCGAGATAGGCCCAACTTACTTTGTCATATGCCTTTGAAAGGTCCAATTGAATTATCATACCTGCCTTTTTTAGTGTCTGAAGCGTGTGAATCATTTCGTGGGCTAACAGAACGTTATCCATGATCTGTCGACCCTCCACGTAACCTGATTGTTCTTTTGATATGATCTGAGGTAAAATAGGTTTGAGTCTGTTAGCTATGACTTTCGAAATGATCTTATAAACCACATTGCAGAGGGAAATGGGCCTAAATTTGGACGGAGTGCAGGCATCCTTTTCCTTGGGGATTAAAGCAATGAACGTGGAGTTCAATGACTTTAAGATGGAAGATGAAATTCTTGAATCTTCTACCACTTCCCAAATGTCTTCTTTCACAATGTCCCAGCAGGCCTTGAAGAAATCCACAGTGAAGCCATCTGGCCCTGGGGCCTTCCCATTGGCCATTTCTCTAACTACCACCTCCACCTCCTGGAGAGAAACCGATCGTTCCAGGGCACTGTTTTTCTCATCGGAGATGAGTTTGGGTATGGTTGAGGTTACCTTAGCGATGGCGTCCCTTCGATCGCATTCTGGTTCAGTGGCAATGAACTGAAAGTGTCTGCGGAGTTGATTGGCGATGTCCTGGTGTGAGCTAAGAAACTCTCCTTGCTCTCCTTGTAATCTAGTGATTTTGTTGCTACATCTATATTCAATAGCAGACCTGTGGAAAAACTTGGTGTTCCTTTCTCCCTCCTTTAGCCATTGATTGTGTGACTTTTGCTTCCATAATATTTCTTCCTGCTTGCACCTTTCATTCCATTTCTTCATGAGCTGCTTTTCCATCTCGATGGATTCCTGTGATGTACTGCCTTGAATCCAACTATTGTGGATCTCTTCCAGTTGCTGCTCCAGATGGCGTTTGTCTGCAAATATATCTCCAAAGACCTATCGATTCCAATTTTTTAGTTGTGCTTTAATAAACTTGAGCCTTGCTTATAAATTGAACATTTTTGTACCCTTTACAGGTAGAGGTGTCTTCCACCAAGTTTTGATATGGCTGAGAAAATCTTTATGGGTGAGCCAAAATCTTTCGAAGCGGAAAGGCCTGTTCTTAGGGGTGCCCGAAATCGACACTTGCAGAGAGATGGGCCAGTGGTCTGATCCCCCGGAAGGGAGGATTTCAGAACTCAAAATGTTTCCTTCAAGGAGAAGGCTTTCAGAGACTAGAAAATGATCCAATCGGGAATCTATAAGCCTGTCTCCTCCTTGTCTGTTGGTCCAAGTGAACAAACCATTGCTAGGTTTTATGTCTACCAAACTTATTTCTTGAATGAAGGCATTAAAGGCCCGGGCATCATTGCTGAGAGCCCTGGTGCCTCCCTTCTTTTCCTCGAGGGAGGTTATCATATTGAAGTCCCCACCATAAATGGCCTCAGAGGTATTGTGCCTGTGATGTAGGCTGGTTAATTGATGGAGCAGCAGAATTTTATCTTCCAGATGTTGAGGGCTGTAGATATTGACAAATAAGAAGAAGCCTTTTTCCCCGATAATTTGCATTTGCAGGGCTAGGAAGTGCTTTACGGCCTCAGCGTTAGTGAGATGGTAGACATTCGGATTCCAGAGAATGGCTAAGCCACCGATCATGCCTGTTCCTTCCACAGCTAGATGCTCGAGATGTCTGCCCAAACGCTTAGTTATCTCACCTTGTTTCTGAATTGTGCATTTGGTTTCCTGGAGGAAGACCATATCCAGTTTTTCTTGTGTTATTTTCTTTTTCAGGAGCCTCTGTTTCCTGAGGCTTCCCAGTCCTCTTGCATTCCATGAGAGGACTTTCATAGTTAACGAGGTTTAGGAAGAGAAGGAGAAAGCCTCAAGGGCTTTCATCTTTCCTGAGTTTATCAGCATTTGACCCAATTCGAGGAGAGCATCTTTGTCTGATCTTCTTCCTCGTTTCTTTTTGTACTGGCTGCTAGCTTGTGTGTGGTGTAGGGTTTGCAATTTGATTCCCAAGCCCTTGGTAGCGCCACGACCTCGTTTCATTCCTTTTGATACTGCATCCTGTCTAGTTAAGAACAGATGGTTGACCCTATTAATTTCTTCTTCTGGTATTTTGTCTAGCCCTTTCTGTTTCCATTGTTCCACTATTGAATTAAGATCTAGCCCTTCTTTTTCCAAAATCTCATCCAATTCTAGGTCTTCTGTGCCCTGTTCACTGAGGACCATGTCCTCATCCCCTTCCTGGTTTTTTTCTTCTGAGTTTGCTGTGTTGAGAGCCCCCTATTCGAAGGCTTCTTTAGTCTGATCACTTGTCTTCGTTGTCGGCTCTGCTGCTGGAATTTGTTCTACCTTATCCTTTTGAGAATCCTCGCCCAGTATTTCAAAGGGATTTGTTGTGCCAGTGTTTGGATCTGCTGTTTTAGGAGGATTCCTGCGATTGGTTGTGTGTCTACCTGTGGTTCGAATGAATCCATCCGAGGTCGAGGAGGATTTCCCTTTGGGGTTTCCCTCTGTTTTTTTTTTAGGGCATTCTCTAGTTAAATGCCCATGCTCATGGCATTTCCGGCATCTGAATGGTATTTTATCATAGTCAATAGTTTGAAAGTAGGTTTCATCTCTGTAATCTAACCAAAGTCCTTCCTGCAGAGGTCCAAAGACATCCATTTCAACACAGATACGAGCATAATTTGTATACCTTTTTTGAAGAGTGGCTTCAGAAGCATGGACAAAAGTGCCCAGAGTGTTGCCGATTTGCTCCAGCGCTGCTGGCCTTCAGTAGTCAATTGGCAGGGAGAAGAGTCTGATCCAGACTGGCACTTGAGTGAAGGTCTCCTGCTCGGGTGCGAAGTTAGGTTTCCACAGCCGCATATAGAAGCCCACAGAAGCATAAAAGTAGGGGCCTCCTTCAAAGATCCGGTCCTTATCGTCCAGATTGGTGAAAACAACAGTGAAAAAACCCTTGGCTCCTAGGTGAAGTTGTACTTCCCCTCGCGGTTTCCAGACTTTCTTAATCCATTGACAGAGAGCTTTTTCACTGGGCCAGAACCCCATGAATTTGCATATTACCGCATAGATTGACATGTGATCCCGGTATTCTTGCAGATCTGGGTCAGTGATGTTGACCCTAAGGCTATCAAGCGCCTTTGGTTTGCATCGCCCTTGAAATTTTGGCTATGCGCCATTTCCTCTAGGATCTCTAGATCGACCAAGATGAGCGCCTTGGTGGGCATTATTATTTAGATCTGCTGCTTTTCTTAGTGGATCTACCTCTTGCGAGGGTTGATCGAAGCTGATTTCCCCTTTTCTGGCTGATCCTTCCACCGTTTCTTCCGTAAGGCTACCTGAGAGCTACGCATTATGGCCAGCATGATTTCGGGTTGCTAAGGAGCCTGAGATCTTCGAACCCTCAGCCATCTTCTTGCCTTTGTCTATAATGACTTGCTTGAAGGTGGGGGCTCCAGGGGCCCCCGGCCGTCCAACCTTTTGCACCAGTTTGAGACCTTGTTGCCGCAGATCTTGGAGGCGATCTGGGCTTCTTGCCAGCGTTCTGGCTCTGGATCTGAGCTCGATCCTTAAAACCCTATACCCTTCGCATCAGAATTACCGCAGAGCTCTCTCCGTATGCTAATAAATTATAATGTAATTGCAAATATGGTCACCATAAGACATTTATTTTCCCATCCATTTTAACATATTTTCCTCCATGACAGCATTGTTGCTTTAGTCAAAGTTGACACATTCCATGTGTTCCAACCCCTTTTTCACACATAAGGGTGCTTTATGAAGCCACTAAAGTGATCTCCTTTGACATTGGCAGTGATTTTATTCCTACTAAGGAGATGTATGGGTCTCCATACCCTCTTATTCATCAATTTAAGAAGCAAAAAAAAAAATGAATATTCCAGCTAGCTTGTAGCTAATTGGGAATATTACAGTTGTACTCCAATTACTTCTATTTTGAGTTGTCAAAACTCAACATCTACCATTTTCTCTAAGGGGATAAAATTACTTGGGAGAATTCTTCCACTCTAGATTCATTTGTTGGACACAATTGATCTTTGAACTCAACATTTATGTCATCAAAATAGTTCAATTTAACATCTCCATCCTCTTCCTTGAATTGATCATCCAAGTTAACTCCATTTATTTTTTCATGTAGATATTTCTCCTCGTTTTTGTGATAGTTGTTTATTGAAGGATATGAAGTTTCAAGTAGTATTGAAGCAGAACTAGGATCCTTTTGATATCAAGTGTTAGTACCCTACAAAATAATAGGATCTCAATGTGACTGTATACTTCATATTTTTTGCACAATTTTTATTATTGAAAGGCTTTTCAAAATTCAAATGATTTCAAATAAAAAAAATGGAAAAGAAATAAAAGAGGGTATAAAGTAAAGAAAAATGAAAAGAGGCAAAATTAAAAGAGAAAATTTTGAAAAAAGAAAGAAAGCCCCAAAAAATAAATAAACTGAAAGTGCTCCAAATTCAAATGCCACTACTCATTAGATAGGTTTGTCTAATCATACAACTTAATCATGATTGGATAGTGTTTCAATTTTTGTTGATAGGTTAGAGAATAAAGATTTTCCAAACCATATAATCTTGGATTATCAGTAGATATGTAGAAAATGAGATTGGATCAACAATTTAAGTTGAGCCAATGGCTTAAATAAGGTTAGTGTTATATTAGAAATTAAAAATGAAATGATGTAAGGGTCTTCTAGTCCAAATGCACCCTGAAAAGAGGATAAAATGTTAGGCGAATAGCTTTGTGTAGGTAGATAGGTTGAAGAGGAAGAATGGAAAGCCATTGTGAAGATGATTCCACCAAGATACAACATCCCAACTTCATTTTTCTTTGCTATGAGAAGAAGGCTAAGACAGAGATATTTGATTGAAGAAAATATGGGAAAGGCATGTTTTAAATTTTGGGTTCAATGCCGTCCAATTATATCTTAAGCCAAATATAATCCTAAGTCCTGACAATAATTTCATTATATGCCCAAACCCCCAAACCCATATTGCACACTTATCCTAAGTCCTCCCCATCCCGATGCTCATCCCCGGACCCGGGCCCATAGTCCCATCACTCTGTCACATCAGTGAGAAATAGCCCCCGCCTTGCCCTCAATCTCCACCCCTCATGCCACAATCGATGACCCTCAATCCATTTCGGCCCCCCCTTAGCTGGCGGGTGTTAAGAAAGGGGGGGGGGGCCCACATCGACACGCCCACCCGATTTGCGTGGAACACTCACAAAATTTTGCACCCCCCACAAACCCCCCACCACTGCCCCTCCTCCCGCCCCCCCTCGCCACCTGCCCCCCCCCCCACTTTATTACCACTTACCAAATGAGACCCCCTCCGAAAAGTTGTTTTTGATGCAAATCAAACCACTGTTGCACTGTGACCGTTTCCAGTCCCGCTGCGCCATAGCCTCCACCATGTGTCCTGCAAATCCTATCACGTCCTTTCCCTCCAATGGCCCATTTCTGATCTGAAAATGGGTGGATAACTTGTTATTCTTTTCATGCACTGCCCACTTAGTTAAAAAAATTAAGATCTAGCTTATACTTTATTGTGCGGAATTGAATCTTTGATTTAGGTGTATGACTTTTAAACTATTTTAAGTCTTTATGTGTGAGGAATTAAACATTTGTTTTTTTTTTATATGAATCCTTTACATCAACCATAAATTGTAGCAAATAAGAATCAAAATATAACAACAAATTTAATAAATCAGTTCACCTGAATCTCGTGGGCTACGTCTCCTTGAGCCCTTGTCAATTGACTTGGCTCTTTGGGATTATGATAGAAAAATTATTTTACAACTTACTAACTCAAGTACAATGGCTATTTTGACTGTACTATTGGGTTTACAATACCATCATACCCCTGTAATGTCTGTTATCTCTCTAGAGATGGACCTAGGCTCCCTTGGAATTGACCTCTTCTATCGATGCCCTTAAGCTTCCCTAAGCTTCTATGTGGAAATAACTCCTTAATAATTCATTTTCTATTCCTGAATCCTTTTCTACTATCTGCAGCATATATCAAACATCCAAAATAGACTAATCGTTTTCTCCAAATGAGCTCTGGCTCCCCAATCTAGGCCTCCAACCACTCTTGGCCCTATGCTGCCTGAAAATTCACTGTGGCTTCTTCATCTCTATAAGTATGAAAATGAATCTTAAAATCCCTTAATTGAATTCGTAATTTCCAAAATAGTGAGGATATACTATTCACTTTCGTAAATTCGCCTCTGGCTGCTCTGGTTATACCCCCAACACCTGGTGGCAACCTGTGGCTCTAGGCTCACTAAAAACTTCTCTAAAGCATATCAGCCTTTATAGGTCTCCAAAAGCTTCTGAAAATAATTCCATTAGATTCATAAGGTTCAAAATTTTCAGAATAGACTATTGGTTTGCCGAGAATGGTTACTGGCTACTCTAGATAGGCCTCATTCTCCTGCTGGCCCTGGTGTCCCTAGTGTCCCTTGGAACTTATCTGAAGAAAAATCATGCTCAGAAGTCCTCTAATGGCTCTAAAAAACACACCAATGGCTCTGGAATTCCCAAGAAAGTATAAATTGACTATTCACACTCTCAGAATGGTCGAATAATGCTCAAGATAGAGTGTTAGTATGAATGTTAATTCCAAGTGTACGAAAAAATACCACTTTAGTTGTGCATAACCAACAGCCCTAATAGTAGAGATGTATGCCAATACCTTTAGATATACAGTTAGGTGATCAAGATAAATGCTGCAAAAATCTATATCTATTCATTCGAATACATTAAACAGTAGAAAAAACAAGATTTACTCCATGCATCCAATAGACAACACAAGAATATGTTGAATGAATTTTGTATTGTGGCACCTGGGAGGAAAACACAGAAGGGTGTTACCCATTCTCCTCAATGGGATGGGTTCTTGTAAGTCCTCAACACTTCAGATCTAAAACTTCTCTCTCTTGATGGTGTAGAAAACCTAGACATAAATGGTAGCAAAATATGACTATGATGGTGGATCAATAGTCAGACCAAAGTATAGATCTAGAGTGATCTTTAGACAAAAAAAAGGTGGTAAATGAATGGGAAAACCCTTCTATTTATAACAAAATATTGAGTTAGTCTAGATATTGGTGCATAATTAAAATATTATTAACCAAATCAAGATCCAACTTTTATGGAATATTTTATTATATTTGTTGGAGGGAAAAGGAATTTGACTTGGTTCAAATCCCTTTATTTGTAAATAATAAATAAATGATTGATTTATCATTTTAAGGATGTGGTTGAGTAGTAATCAAATAAATAATGACTTATTTAATTATTTATGGCCGATTTAGTCATATTTAACAAAGAATATTATTTAAATAATGTTTAAATAACTATTGTTTAGAAAATAATAAGATAAATAATGATTTATCTAATTAATTTCCTTGTTTTGGGTTAAATATAACCAGGAATATTAATTAAATTGTTGTTTAACTAATTATTCGTTGAGGAAAATAAAACAAATGTAGATTTATTTAATATTTCCTCATGGGGGTTCCTATTTAGACCATAAACAACTTAATAAAGATGGTTTACTAAGTTATTTTCATAGTGAAGGCAATTTTACGTAGGGTAAAATTGGTCTTACATGGTGTACTTCGATCCATCTAATGATAATAGGTTAGATGACCAAAAAATGGTGTAATAGATTGCCCCCCAGCGTACGAGCGTTAGGAGCTAATCGTATAACCAAAGTACGTTGTAAGAACTCAATCACTACACACTGAAGGGGAAGTTAAAGAGAGAGAAGTATAAGGTAGACCAAAGTGTTGAAAGGGCTAGACCATGAGGAGGCGAGGTGTACAGGTGCGACAAGTCTCTTTTATAAGTGAGTACCTTCTATAGGCAGCGGGGGATGCATACTTATGCCCGCCGAGGAAATAGTACAAAAAATAAGGCGTCCAGTAAAAATGGGACAGAACAATATAGTATATGCTGGCATAAACATGAGCCACATAAATAACACGATAATGAATCCCACATACATATTGTGCCTAGGATAATAGCTAGTACTTGTACAATAATATCTGAGTACATGAGATACAAATACAACCCATATGCCCCTGTAAATAGAAAAGGGCTCTGAAAATCTGACTGATATATGAAATCAAGAAGGCGCTGCAAGCGGCTAAGGCTATCATCATCAAATATATGGAGTTGCATCAAAGGTTGAAGTGAATAAGTCATCTGAGTATGTGGGGCCTACCTGTAGGGTCAACCCCTCATGAGGGTTGAAACATCTCACACACACCTAAGAATCACCGATCCAATCTGCTGCATCACTAAACCATCAAGTATATGGATCTTGATCATGTTGAAAGGAGCTGGAGCTAAGAAACAATCAAGTCAAAGGGAAATAAGGAGTCCCTTTCCCTGATCTGAGGCACCAAAAAAGAGTGGAAGCTGGAACCAAGGTACACTTCCCTCTAGACCTATCTTCTGGAATGAATGATCATATGTCAACAGAAGGAGGTCTGCTATAGATGAGGCAATGAGAGGTCGTCAACTAAGGCACGAGATAAAATAGTAGAGAGACTGATAGATTGACACCAATGATGATGATGAAATGGGGGGTACTGAGTATCGAACGGATTACTTCCCTTGTTAGAACATAAAGGGCGTGGTTGACCTGGCAGCGGCGGATACAATATCATGAGGGATAGGGGACAGTGGGACTGAAGGTCATGATGTGAAACATGAGAGAGGAACCAGGAATTGAAGGATGGAGGACTATGTGGGATACAAAGGGACTTGGGATAGACTCCATGAATGCAATGATGACTCGACTCGGATGCTCTAAACAAGGGTGACTCGATGGTGCTGCCACATAGAAAAAAGGTCCAATGGGGACCATAAAACATGAGTACAACATGGTTACTCATGAAAAATATCGACATAATCATGGAAAAGTATGAAGGCAAAGGGGTGCCCCCAAGTACGAGTGTTGTAGGTGAAGAAATTTAATTTTGATGAGTGGTGAAATGACCATTCTTGAACAAAAAGTTTTTCGGTGAAATATCAAATCATGAAAAACTAACGGATACCCATTTGAGGTCTCGGTGAGAGATTTCCGACAAGTACAGACGATTTGGAAAACTGAGCTACGGTTTGGCTACAACAGATGAAAGAAAAATCAGCGGTTTTCTTTTAATAAGGAATTTTCCCTCCAAATTCACTCATTTTCATGTGGAGTTGTGTTGAATGTAGACAGGAGAGAAGGCCCTAAATCTTGCGGCGATCGTAGCGGACAAATCGATTGTTGGAATCGAGATCCGTCAGTTGTAGGTAAGAGGCCTAACCCTACTCTTTCTTTTTAGTGGATTGAAAGTTTAGATTATGTCCCTAGGGCTCAGGAACAGACCCCTGCTCCTCTTCACGGTTGGTTTGCACTTTTTGGGGAAAAAAGTATGACCTGGGTAGCAGGTTTTGGGCAAAAAACTACAACCTATCCTAGGTTTGGGCCTGAAAAGTGCGACCTGTCAGGGAGGGGGTTTTCTATGCTATTTTTTGGCTGAGCATTAGGTTTTTATGATGAAATACATCCTTTCCTATCTATATACTGACAAATATGATAGTTTTGTGAAACTATGGCAGAATTATGAATCAACTAGAGAGAGAGAGACCTGGGCGCATTACGGTCGGACATCCGAGAGGATCAAGGTGTTCACAGTGCTTTTTCCAGGTTTGGGGTTCTGAAGTTTGTGGAGAACCCTTTGATGAGAGCTCGAGAGCCCTTATTGGCTTGGATTGTCATCTATTAGGACCCAAACCATGAGGTATTTATAGTGCAGGGGCACTGGATTGAGTTGATGATCCAGGATATACATTTCCTGACTAGTCTGCCACCACTTGGGATGGTAGGGAATGCTCAGCCAGTATTACCGCGTGGGTGGAATATCATAGAATTTGTAGAGTGCCATTGTCGACCAGGTTTCCAAGTCAAGGGGACTCGGATACCCATCAAGGATTTGGAGAGGTTAGAGACCCGTGTTGTGGCCGCAACAATGTTGTAGATCCTGGGAAACTAGGCACTCCATCACATCACTAGAGGGAAAATGATGCTTGTGGAGAGTGTTTTGAGTGGGACCTACTATGGGTGGGCCTAGATGATGCTGTCATCATTGAAATGACATTTTTCGCTATGCAAGCAGCAAGTGAACCATGACTGTGCATATGGTACAATTTTGGGCTCGTTCTTCTTTGAGAAGATCCTGACGCTTCCACCTCGCATCCAACTCCCAAATGGGGGCCCGAGAGAGCCTAGGATGCACCGGTGGGGGTGAATACTATGCATAGGAGGAGGTGGAGCAGTTGGACAGGTGTTCCAACCCGAGTTCTTTGCTCATTGGGATCATATGCCACTATATATAGACGACTATCCCTATAGTGCGACGAGTTATTGTGGGGACTCGGATCTGCCACTACCGCCTGGTTGAATATGGGGACTTGATGTTAAGTGACAAATTGCTAATATTTTATGTGCATGTAAAGTTCTAGAATATTGTATGTTGTACTTATTATTTCACTTTTGGTATGCAGATAAAGCACCAGTAAAACCATCCAGGTACATGGGATGACCTGGAGTATCAGGGACCGTAGGATCTAATGGACCGAGGGTGCAACAAAATGAGGATGCAGCAACCCTCCTAGAGGACATTCGTCATAGATGTGAGAGGCTTCTGACCAATGTTTCAGAGCGTGGCTGGAAAGACTTATATGAATAGTACATAGAGCCATGTATTGGTATACCCTCTAAGTGGCGAGGGGTCATACCGTGTATGGTGATGGCCAGACAAGGTATGTGTGATCTACGATCTGCGAGGGCAGAGCCATTGGCTCGGGATCCTCTATATAGTGATTAGTTTGTAGGGGCAAGTGGTGCCCTGAGTTTTTGAGTTTTGTAACATGCTATGGGCATGTCATATGTATTAGATTAAATGGACTCTAAAACATTTTATACGATACATATAATGGATATGCATCGTTTTGATATTTTTATGTTATTTTCTTGTGTTAAATGCATGTGCTAAATGAAAATCTAGAATATAGTTTGAAATGCTATCTACATAGTGATTTTGTGCTTTAGGTACATGACTGAAAGTAATGATTTAAAATTCACGCATCAAAAGCTTCACTCATAAATATCTTCTAAAAGGGATAGGATTATGCACACAATAGACACCATTTAATTGCATGACAAGAAGTAGGGAATAGAAATGAACATGAAGGTGGAGGATGCGATTTGAAAGGGAATTGGGTAATAAACTCCGCACTGCATCATATTTTACTTGATTATTGGTAGCAGTACCAATGCATACACCGTTCGAGAGAACAAGCGAATGCAAGGGGGTAAAAATGGCCCAACCTACCGAGGCTAGATTCCGGGAGTAGTGACTTGCACCATGGGTGAAACCAATATAAGGTGTGGATGGGGGGTCCATCTGAAAGGTGCTGCAAGACAATAAATGGGAGGATGATGAACAATGCTAGCAACCTGAGCTCAAAGTAGAAATCAAACACACTCCACGGGAGCGAGTGATCTAGTTAGGTTGTCTACTACCCACATGTCGATGGTGAGGTGGAGTGTGGGAGCTACCAGAGGTGTAGCTTGTGCTCAGGCTATGTACGTCATCATAGGTACGAATGATGCCATCCCGTTTATGGGTGGGAAAGATGACGTTAGGGGTGTTCATGGCTTCCATGATGTTGTCATCACAAAAGAAGGTGGAATGACTGGAGGAAGGGAGACCACATGATGCGGCGAAGCTACCTGACTCATCATCATGAGAAGAAAGGTTCACATGCGCATTTTCACGGGGGGATCATGTAAGAACAAGCAGATAATGTATCTACTAATGTTGAGTCGAGGGTGATCGTTGAAGGGACGTCAAGCGAAACAACAGGAGAATATTAAGAGGGAGCTTCTGCCGAGGGTCTCATGGATGATGATAGGTAGAGGATGGTGGCCGCATGCTTCGTCATCTCAACATTAGGAGGAGGAATGTCAATAGGAGTGGGTGAATCCTTAGTCTGGACTGTAGCATACTATGCAAGTATGGGAGAAGCAGATTGGTTTTGTTCAATCTCGTACTCCTGAATGACCTCTAAAGAGGCACGGTAATTCATAAGGCAGGGACAATGATGAGAGTAATGGCCATGGAGATCACACAAAGCACAAGGTTGGTTGTTGTGAATATCCTTGGTGTTCTTGGCTGCATTCAAGGAAGAAACAGAGGTTTCAGGGACTGTAGACTCATGGAACGTGACTTTAACTACGGGCTTGATGCGGGGCAACTTTGGATAGGTATGGGTGGAATGACCGATGAAATTACACAAAGCATAGGACATTGGAGGTGGAGGAGGTGCAGGGTTAGTCGGGGTGGCCTTGTCCTTTAAGGCCCTTTTGTGAGCTTTTCCCTTCTTAACCAGAAGGGTCACAACAGGAGGTGGTTCCTGTTGAGGTGGCTGAGGCACTGTAACAACAGGAGAAGTTAGGGGGACTGGTTGAACCAAGGTCAAAGAAAGATAAGGTTTAGGTTGACCTAGCGGGGTAGCGGCTGGAGGATCAAGGTACTAGAAAAGAATCCCAAGGGTTAAGTTAGCAAGAGAGAGGGTGGCCATGACATGTGCCATATAGACTCCTGGTGGGGGAGATAGGAACAACATATGACCGGAGGGGTAATGGCCAGGTGGGACGGCTCCTAATTTTTTGACGCCTGGAAGAACCATTCCAGGAGGGTAAGGAGGGTCATGAGTACCAGCTGAAGAGCCATGAGGAGAAGGTCCATAAGGTTGAATCAAAGGGCTAGGAGAAGGCTGTGAAGGGAGAGGAGGCTGTTGACTAGCCGAGGCAGGCCACTTCAGAGCTGCCCGAGATGATTGCATCATGCAAACATTCGATGAGATAGGATCAAAGATAGGAGGAGGAAGACCAGGGAATGTACTGAGCAACAAGGAATATTTGTAGACTATAGGTGAAACATTGGTCCAAGGATCGACGGTTTACTTGTTGGCCACCGAAGAGATAGTGGACTCAGGGGAGGTCTGAGACTTCGGTTCATAATATTTCAACTGATAAATGGTGACTATCTTTCCATTATGATGGAAATACATTTTACGGTGGACCACAGAAGGGACAACTGACATTGCATAAGTGTAGCTATGAACCAATATAATGTTGTAATCTGAGGGGGCATCTATGACTTCTACATCAATGCAAATAGTCTTTCCTATAAGAGTAATAGGAAAATTGTGGAATAAGCTAATGGGCTAGGAGGCATGGCCATCCCATGCTCAGAGAGTGATCGTGGAAGGATCCAACTCAGGTGATCTGAGTTGCTTCCAAACTGAAGTGGACATCACACAAGTGGATGCCCCCTCATCAATAATGCATCGAGAAATGTTGGCATTCCGGATCTTGACTAGGATTTGGAAAGCGATGGAAGCTAGGAGAGGAGGATGCTTTAACCGGTCAACATCAAAGACAATCAATTGATCATCGGAAGGATCTACAGTACCCATGGTAGATAGTAGAGCTTTCTGTTGTGAAGGGCATGATTGGAGGAGTTCCAACATTGAAATGGTAGCAGGAGATTGTGCCAGATCATCCACTATGTTATACGAATGGGCATCTTTGCCAGAAGCGGGATTTCGGTGTAGTGGTCACTTAGGGATTTTGGTATGAACCTTCGCCTTAGGCTGAGGGATCTTCAAGGGGCCATTAGGTGTCAAAAGAGGCTCTATAGAGACCGAAGGAGGCTGCTCGGGGACAGACGTAGTGGGAGGCTTGTTGTACTGACGGGATTGGGTTTGAAGATTGATGTCTATGGTTGGAGGTTGATCAGAGTTCATCATGAGAATCTGGTAATCAGAAGTACCAGATGGAAGAGTTTGAGTGGCCACCTGACCTTTAGGTGGTTGGGTAGCCACAAGTCCTTGTTTAGGGAAGGGATCGATAAGCACGGCCACTTGACTAGGTGCAGGACTGGGAGGAATGAAAGGGACGACTTGTTGTCCTCTCAAAGTTGCTTAAGACTCCCACAGTCGCTATATTTGTGGCAAAAGAGGAAAATCATGCATGTAATGGCCATAAACACCACCACAAGAATAGGGCTTGTTCGTGTGAACAGGCCTGTCCTACTTGCACTAAGTGCCCTGTTGCTGGTTCATAGTGTCAGGATCATTACCTTGATTAGGTCCAGGATTACCAGGAGCAGACTGATTTTGAGTGCCTTTCCTCTTCTTTTTGGAGGGAGGAGGATTAGTCTCGCCCTGTTGTGCATACACCTACCCCTAAGGGGGTGGTGGCTGTTGTTACGGGGGTTGAGAAGGCAAGGGAGGAAGAGGTGCTAATTCTAGAGGAGCTAGAGCACCAGGCTGTGGATAAGGATAATAAGGAGGTTGGGTAATAGTGTGGTAAATAGGAGGTTGGGGAAAAAGAGGAGGCATTCCATATCCTGCATACGTGCTATCGGGAGGAGGAAAAGTGCAGGAGGTGCTAGCCCCCCCTTGAGGAAAACCACAGCCCATGGGAGGTTGAGCATACGGATTAGAGAGAGCTCCAATGATACCATCGACAGTGTGAGATGACCCCGGTGCATTGACACCACCGAGTCTAGGAAGATTAGATAGAATGGTATAAACATAACTTGACTGAGTGCAGATCAGGTCATATTTTAACACAATTTTGAGAGCGGCTTCTTCAGTTTCAAGAAAGTGTGATGCGACATCTTTTCTGATAGGTGGAAAAATAGATCTAAGGAACTAGTCCATGTAGGCACGATCTTCAAAGGTAGGAGATCGACATAGGTTCTTTCTTCTCCGCCATTCCTAGACATGATCGGAAAAGTGGGTCGCAAACGATTGACGGAAAGAAGTCAAGAGTTCGGTACTGGTGTCGTAATAAAGGGAAAGCTAGAAGCAAGATAGGAAAGCCCAGGCAATAGTCACAAAGGTGGTATGAGAGGAAGGGGCTTGATCAACATACCACTTAGAAGTTTCACCTATAAGCGTACGTTGGAACAACCGAAGATCGACAGAGTCATCGGTAATGGAGCTAGATGAACACCACATGTGGAAAGATCTAACATGATTTGTAGGATCTTCTCCAGCAAGGCCTTCAAACTTTGGAATGTCGGAAGGGAGATTCGTCGACATAGCAAACTAACTAGAAAAAATATGTATAGGTTCATTTATCAACTGGTCGAAATCGGGGAGGCTGAGGCCTACCATGAAGGGGAGCAAGGGCGCAGCTGGGGTAGTGTCCATTACGGTCCCACTAGTGGTATTCCCAATATGAGGGTCGGGGTTACCACCATCATTAGGTCCTGCACTAGACATGGTGAAGGTGATCGGGGGAGAACCGAAGGTAGAATGAAAAGGAGAACCCAAAGGACCAGAAGAAGAGTCAGTGTGTGGACTCGATGGAGGACTAACTCGAATCCTACGCAAAGGAGTAAGTATTCCTACCAGAAACTGAGGATGAAGTCCAAGAAGTCTTTGAGATGAATGCCTTGGTGGCTCAATGATGATGAAACAAACACGACGCAAAGGAAAAAGAGACCAACAAGGGCAAGGAGGTGCAGGATCAAGCGATTACAATGTCGAAACAAGGACAGATATGTGCAGGATCAATAGATTTCAATGTTTTAGAGTCTTTTCTTGGCGGTGTTAACCAAGCCCTTTTTCACTTAGGGTGTGTGTGTCAAGTGTGTAAATTTTAATTTTTAAACCCAAACATTTGTAGAGAAAAATAAAAAGTGTGTTGTATAGCTGCAAATAAGCCTGCAAATTACAATATATGAACCTGCAAAAACAGAAAATAAACAGCCAATAATGCAATAATCTAAACCCAAGGAGGCGGGCCTCTCAACAACTAGTATATAGGTGAGTAAAAAAAAAAAAATCAAAGCACACTAAAAAATCCAATAGATGTAATGTAAGGAGGGACACGGATCTAAAGGACAAAATCTACTAGAAAGTGGTGCAGAAACAACAACAGATCAGACGAAAAATTGTTTTAAAAAGAGGTGGCGAAAGGTTATCTGTAGGAGGGAAAAATAGTGAAACCTATAGGAAAACCCAAAAAAAGCTAAATGAGGTGATTTGGTTGGATAACAAGCTGATCTAAAGAAGATCTAAAGGTGAAGTATCAGATCTGAAAAAATGGCCGAAGACTCTAAAATTTCAGATGACGTGCAACAACAAAAACGCTTCCACAAGAAGTGGAGGGTACTAAATCCCTAGGGAGCTAGGTTCCCACATATTTGAGAAAAACAGAACAAGTATAGGTCCAAAACGGGCAGAGATGGAGGTCAGAAAACCCTAAACAGAGGCTCAGACAAACCCAAAAAACTTTCAGAAAAAATCCCGCAAAAAGTCCAGGTCACAGTTGTTGACCTGTTTTCAGCAGAGGTTGCAGATTTTGGGCTGAAAGGAGTGTCCTGAGGGTCCAGGTCATATATTTTATGAAAAAAAGTGTGAACTGCACTTCCGACACTCTCAGCGGCAGATTTCAGAAGAAATTGTCGTCTCAGCTGTGGCTGATGTCTGTCACATGTGCAATAGGTCCGAAAAAACGCGGAAGTTAGAATTTTTATTGTTTTAGGGTTTTACAGGTTAAAAACAACATCAAGAAAATGGAAATTAAGGGCCTAAAGAGAAATATTAGGGTTTGAAGCAGCTAGATATGCAAGGATCAGAAAAATGACAACGGTCGTAATCGCAAACTCGTGTGGAGTCGCCAGTTGTTAGTATGAATCTTAATTCCAAGTGTACGAAAAAATACCACTTTAGCTTTTCATAACCAACAACCCTAACAGAAGATATGAATGCCAATATCTTCAGATCTGTAGTTAGGTGATCAAGATAAATGCTGCAAAAATCTAGATCTATGCATTAGAAGACATTAAACAGTAGAAAAAACAATATTTACTCCATGCATCCAGTAGACAAGACAAGAATATGTTGAATGAATTTTTTACTATGGGCACCTGGGAGGAAAACACAGAAGGGTGTTACCAGTTCTCCTCAATGGGATGGGTTCTTGTAAGTCCTCAGCACTTCAAATCTAGAACATCTCTCTCTTGATGGTGTAGAAAACCCAGACAAAAATGGTAGCAAAATATGACTATGATGGTGGATCAATAGTCAGACCAAAAGTATAGATCCAAAGTGATATTTAGGCAACAAAAGGTGGTAAATGAATGGGAAAACCCTTCTATTTATAACAAAATATTGAGTTAGTCTAGATATTGGTGGATAATTAAAATATTATTAACCAAATACAAATCCAACTTTTATGGAATATTTTATTATATTTGTTGGAGGGAAAAGGAATTTGACTTGGGTCAAATCCCTTTATTTGTAAATAATAAATAAATGATTTATTTATCATTTTAAGGATGTGGGTGAGTAATAATCAAATAAATAATTATTTATTTAATTATTTATGGCTCATTTAGTCATATTTAACATAGAATATTATTTAAATAAGGTTTAAATAACTATTCTTTAGAAAATAATAAGATAAATAATGATTTATCTAATTAATTTCCTTGTTTGGGGTTAAATATAACCAGGAATATTAATTAAATTGTTGTTTAACTAATTATTCCTTGAGAAAAAACAAACAAATATATGTTTGCTTAATATTTCCTCATGGGGTTTCCTATTTAGACCATAAAAAACTTAATAAAGGTGGTTTCTAAGTTATTTTCATAGTGAAGGTAATTTTACTTAGGGTAAAATTTGTCTTACATGGTGTACTTGAATCCATCTAATGATAATAGGTTAGATGACCAAAAAATGGTGTAACATAGAGCATAATCAATTTTTTCCAGTTTCTACTAAAACAACTCCACTAATTTTGGAGAACTTTAGTTTAACTAAACTTGAAAATGGAAAATAGGCCCAAATTTAAGGGCGCGCTATAATTCCACCAATAATAACCATTAAGTTAAATGCTAGGGGTAGGGGGTGGCCACATGCCAACCCTAGAAACCCGCAGTCAAATTAAATGTCGAGCGAAACTCTGCTTATATTGTGGGTTATCACCTTTAAACCAGAGTTGAAGTGGAGTTTGGACCCGACCGCATGGAGAAAGTTATTGTAACTTCCATCATGTGATAGATGCTTTTTTGGTTTAACCATCAGGTTGTATTGGCACCTGGTCCTGGTGCTAAGGCCATATGGGGAGGGTTTTGCCCAAGGGGCTAGCCCCTTCAACCCCCAACATAGTTTTAATCAAACATTAAATTAAACCCGTCGCACTATATAGTTAAGAACCATCATATCAGAGACAGTAAAGGCTCAAGAATGCATGCACGAGGTCGTAGGGTTGACTCCTTTGCTCCACCAAAATTTTACAACATTGTTCAAGTGCCATGTGGCGGCCTCAAGGCTGGCCACGTGGCACCTTTTCATTGGTCCACAAAACCTTATGCCAATAATAATTGAACACTTGTCAACATTTAAATGGCCCATTAGGAATATTTTGGGGAATATTCCAAGGAATATTTTAGGAATATTCTAGGAATATTCCCTAGAATATTATTTTTGCTTATTGTACAAATGCCCATTCAACCCTGGTCAACTGTCAAAAATTGCAGTTTACTGGACTTTTCAAATCACGATAAGTTCTTCATACGGTGTTAGTTTTCCTAACTGTTCACGACGCCGAAATCAGGAAGACGATATCTATCTGGCTGCTAAGGTTTGAAAAACTTTTGAACACTTTGAAATTTGAGCTATCACTTAGGTCCTTGATCCAATTCTGATCACTCCTCCCAGTTAGGAATATTTTGGACCCCAAAATATTCATTACCTATTCAATAAATGAGAGTATAACACCCTCACATTTCCAGCCTCCTTACACTTTGCCTTGCCTGGATTAGTGCCTTTGAGCCCATACTTGAAGGTAGTCAACACTTCCCTACTTTGACACTCTTTCCCTCCTGTCAAGAATTGTATCCTTTTTGAGCTCATCCCGAAATGTTTGGTGAGAAATCATCAATTGAAGGTAGCTGAACATCATTTCCTTGATTATTGATCAACGGTGGCTCAAACAAACGTAGGTTTCCAATAGGAATACATGCATACATGACTAAAATTTTCATATGTACAAATAAATGTATGTCTTACTAGGTTAATAAGTCATACGACTTCTTACCAAGCCACTTCCATGGCGATTTTTCTTGCTGAAAATATTCTTCATGTGAAACATTTGTTCTCACATCAACGATGGAATCTTTCTTTCTAGTTTTGCTAGTACTTTTATCCTCTTACTTCAATTGTTTGGGATTATTGGTTGGATACAATGTCCAACATTGGGTAACAAAATGTCCCTTC